>NCQT01073544.1:7836-18445 GCA_002740465.1 Stenocereus thurberi
CTGAAGCGAAGATGGAAAATACTCAATAGAATGCCTCACTTTACTATTGCTACGCAAACGAGGATCATAGTGGCTACATTTGCACTACACAACTACATTTGAAGCAATTCACCAAATGATCGAATTTTTCAAGTACTTGAGCAACATCCTCATTACGTACCTGCTGATGCGCTCTCATATAGCACTTTCTACAAATGAGGAAAATGTACGGCAAAGATCTGAAATAAAAGATATTCGTGATCGAATTGTTGAATCTTTGTGGCTTGGCAAACAGCAAAATTAGTGTGGTTATTATCTTTTTCTGTTATAACTTTATTTTTGAATTACACAATACATTAGGTTTGATTTATTGATCCTGCCAAAACATTAATTCTATGAGCAATACTTCAATAATAAATTATGTTGCAAATTTTGTACCATCAAATTGTAGTAGTAGTTGTAGTTATTATTGTTGTAGTTGTTGCCATTGTAGTTGTAATAATAGTAGTAGCAATAATTAAGCATGAAACAACCAAAGTATTAGTAATGTCCTTTTTCGTCATTTTATGTTAATCGGTTTATTCAACTGCTAATTTTACTGAACGTATTCTTTTTAAACAGCTATCCGCTATCCACTAAAACTCAACAGTTATCCACTACTTAAATAGCTATCCGCTACTTAAACAGCTATCCGTTACTCAAACAGCTAATTTTACCGAACATGGCCTAAGTTTTGCGTAAATTATATGAAAACTTATTTTTCCTTTTTTATTTGAAAAGATGTAATTACTTTTGCATTTAAATTATCATTAAAAACCCCTCAAAAATATCAAAACATGATAAATTTTATAAATTAATAACAACACCACCACCTCCCAATGTGGGCCTTGCTTTCGTGGGGTCTAGGGAGATCCAACTGTAGGCAACTTTATCTCTACCGACATTCATACCCGTTGATGAGAAATATAAAAAAGAATAAAAAATTCATAACAAAATAAAATTTGTTAAGATTTATGATCTCACTCCCCTTCTTCTTCATCTTCATCCCTACATTCATCTTTATCGTCGTCCTCTTAGTCTCTCTCATCAACTCGATCGTCTTCCACATCATCGCCCCAATCACCGGTATCTTTCAATCACTGCCATTAACACCCACCTCCATTAACCCAATTTCCTTCGAACAAAATTTTGAGCACCTCCATTAATTCAACCCCCTTAACTAATATTATATTCAACCTTCAGAGACGGAGTCACAATGGTTGTATTGGAGTATGAAAGTGGGTGTTATTTCATATTAATAAAAGTAAAGGGTTTGAGTATGCATATAAGCTTGTAAGTTATTTCACCTATTATCAATTGGTTTTGGATTGAAACCTCATTTGAGCTTATATGCATGACTCTTTATTAAGATCCAATTGATATAAAAATTTAACAGGTTGTCGGAACTAGACCCTACTAGTAGAGCTAGTGTCGCCATCGGCTTTCTCGGCCAGTTCGCGCCTAAAAAGCTAGGTTTGAAGTCTGTGATTGAGCAGCCTTAGCCTTGGCATAATATGTTGTTCTTCTTCTCCTCCTCCTCCTATTGCTCTTTCTCACTAGCTGTGCCCCCTCCCTCTTCCCTATTTCTATTGCAGATCTAAAATTGAAATTTCAATATGAAAATTTGAAATTTTCATATCTTAAATCACAAACTTCATATTAGAAATTCGAAAATTCGTATTGAAAATTTGATTTCCAGACTTAGAATTTTGATTTTGACTGGTGGATGTGGTGGTGAGAGCTGCTAGATGTCAAAGATTGGTGATGGTGGGATTTGGTTTGGGTGATAGATGGTGGATCATTTACATGATGAGAGAGATTAAGAGAATGACAACGAAGGTGAAGATGAATATGAGGGAGATGATGCTTGAATCTCAACAAATTTTTATTTTTTTGAAATTTTTATTAGTTTTATTATATTTTTCAATTTGTAAAATTTATCATTTTTTAAAATTTTATTAAGTCTTTTACATTATCAGGGTATCTTTATGTAGCTTTTTGCAAACAAAATGGTGTTGCTTGGCTCGATCTCCCCCCTTCTTTCACTTCTCTCAATTTGTGTATATTGCACTGGTAGATACTCTCACTTACCACATCAACTTCACCGTTAAAAATATAAATAAAACTGTAGGTTCCAATTAGGTTAGTCGGTAAAGTTTTGAAAGTTGTCGCTAAGCATCTAGGTTCAAGTCCCGCCTATGCATCTCATACACACCAACAAAAAAAAATAAAAACAAAGATCAAAAGCTGATAATAAATGAAACAATACAACATATAATTTGATAAGAGGGAATCTTATCCAGTAATTTTGAAACTCAAATCTTATCACATTATTATGAAAATCTTATTTGATCTCTCTCCCCTTTCTCTCTCTCCTCTCTCCTTTTTTCATCATCTTCTTCTTCTTTCCAATTAGGTGTATAAAGAAGAACAATTTGGCTTCATTCATCAACTTCAAATTCTTCATTTTAATCGTTTTCGATCTTGTCGATGCTAACTCATTCATCAATCATTACAACTTAGGATAAAAATGGACAAACTCTTTAGAAAATAAAAAACAATAATTTGTTCATGCTCATAATGCCATGGAAGATCCAAATCAATGAATCCAAGATCCAATTAGTACCTAAATGAAAGAGCAAGTTTGTTTGCCTCTTCCGAATTAATTTAAATTTTTAAATATTACTCTGTGACTTTTTCTTTTCCAACTTAGGATTTTAATGCTTTTAATTATTTATTAGCCCAATTGATGAAGATCTTTATCATAAAATTGATAAACTAACTTACAAATTGATTTCTCATTTTTTACTTTTAGTTGGTCACTAGATGTCATAATTCTATCATTATCTATCATGTCCTTGAATCATTGAACCTTAAAGATAATGCATGCTGAAACAATATAATGTTCATTTTCTTACTCAATATGTCCTCAAAATGTGGTAGTAGGCTCATGGTAGATCATGTTTAATGAATCACTAAACATTGAAAATTGTGCATTCTATAAACAAAATTATTCTTGTCCTCACTTCTTCTCTTGGGGATGTAAGAAAGATACGTAATATAATCTAGATAGTATTTGTCTCAAAAGTTCTCCCTAAATTATCCTCAAAGATAATATGAAAAGGCCATTATGCAAGATCTCATTCCACATGACAACGGAATGTAATAACAAACCATGCTGTACCAGCCAGTCAACTATTCAATTCCCTTGCCTACATATATGAGTAATAGAAACATTTCTTACAAAAGTTGAGTATAAATATGGATATCTCGTATCAAGATTTAGATCTTCCATGGTGCTTGAATGTGACCTTGAACTGCTCGGATGAGCATTTTGTCGTCTCTCTCAATATAAATATTAGTAAAACTTGCTTGTAATGCTGCTTTGATACCGTTTGTCACATCGATTGCTTTTATAACCAAAATTGACGCTACTCTCAATTAGAATGATGTTGCTTTCATAAATTCTCTTCCTAATTACGAATAATGAAGTCTCTTACTGATGTACCTGTCAAGGGTCTAAACTAAAACTCAATTTAAGAGTGAAATCTTAAAACCAAGAGACAGTACAATCAAGCTAAGCTCAAAGGAATGGTGCGTTATAAGCTGGTTATGAGGCAGTAAAAACGTAAAGAAAGGGATGAAATTTAGAATCAAGGGATTCTAAGTGGAAAAAAGAAAAGAAGGATAGATACTAAACTAATGTTTGGATACAGAAATCACCACCAAAGACTAATCTAGGTAGAACTAAACTCTTACTTAGATGAAGATATCCCCACTAAGCTTGAGTTTAGGGCCCTTGACCTTAATTAGGATACAGAAACATTATCTAATTAAGAGTTAAGACTTGCTTGATCACCACCTTGATCGACCTAATTAAGGATAAGCAAATGAAGTATTTGGAGTGTACGAACGCTAAAAGCTCTCAAACTGGTTTTTTTCATTCAAAGTTCAAGTGTATCTCTTACAAAAGGCCATGACTCCCTCTAATATAGAGCCAAGCATGCACCTAAACAACGAAGCTAGCAATTGGAGGTTTCCTACCCAGGAAGGAAACGGATTAGTAAGTAATTACATGCGCTTAGTACAAAACCAGATTACAAGCTTGCTTAACTTAAGCTAATTACATCAAAAACATTAAGGAAAGAAAAAAATGGTATAATTAGCTTAATACATCCTTAACTAAGCTTATATAGCAGCAGTAATCAGCAAATGTAGTGAAAAGCAGCCGTAAAGTACTTCTCCTTTTCGACTATCCAATCAGGTTGCAAGGTGCAATTTTCCCCTTTGTTTTCTCATTGGTTCACACATTTCAAAGCTTTTTCAGTAGCAAATCATGGTGTTTCTAGCAGCCTTGGACGTAAAGTGATGTAGGCAAGCAACTAAGCAGCTGGGAAAACCCACTTGAGAAGGAAAACACATCATGCTTCAATCGGGTTTACTAGGCAGTTTTCTGCCCGGTTTTCTGACCTTGTTTCCACCAACCAAAAGTGAGTATGACTTTGATTTCAGACCATGGACAAAAACCTTAGGGTGTGTACAAACCTCCCCTTTAAAGAAATCAAGGTTAAATATTGTTTAACCTTGATTTTCACTAAAATATTTTACCGTGCAGATTTGGACCAAAACTGACAGGGTTGCAAAAATGGCTTGATTTCTTCACTTCGACTAAGCATGATTGATTTTTCTTACTTGGACCTGAAAGATAACATCTAGGGGAACCCAAAAATGTAAAAATCCAAGACTTAAACCATAATTAAGCTTAAGAAATCATATACCCAAGACCGTGTACATTCTGGCTGAACTGGGCAGTTTGTATAGCTTGGATTTAATGGCTGATTTGACTAGGCAAATGAAGTCCAAATGAGATGAAACTTGTTTTGATGGAAAGTTGACTTCTTGAACTTCAATCCTAATGCAAAATATTAGACTTAAATCTCAAAAAGGCCTGAGGAATTAAGCTCTCAAAAACTAGGTTTGCTGTTGGAATCAACCCGTGACCTGCTGTTTTGCTTCTTAAACAAAATGAGGATGATTTATTCAACTTAAGGCCATCAGAATAAGATTAACTTGATTGATTTGAGAGTCTAAATGAAGGGGCATGGAGATATCTCCATCACTTACCTCCTCTTATGAAGTTTTACAGCAATCAAAGTTGATTTTAATGAAGCCACCTTATAATCTTCTGCACGCTACCCAATCAGTCTTCTTACCATTATTGGTTGAATGCTATGGGATTGATGATTTCAATGGTTGTGTAAGTTTATTTGTAATACACTAATTAGCACTAGTTTTTTGGTTGTTATTATTGTACTTGCTATATTAGGCACTTTGTTGTAAACAACATGTTATACCTTGTTTTCCTTATATCTAGCGTAACGTCGCTACTATATCTATTTGACTCCAGCGGGTAGTAGTTCTAGCACTAAATAGCATTTGTAATATATTGCTCAGTTTGGCTAGATAGGAAGTTAGAATCTATGCAGTTACAGGAGATTGCTACTTTGTAACATTCTTGTGTGATATGAAAATGTACCAAAAGATGATCTGCATCCTCAACTTGGTATACTTTATCACATCTTGAACCATGGTTGGCCAGTAATTAGCCCAACTGTTTGAGTTGATGAGCAAGTTTTGGACCTGCTTGATGAACACCACATACCTTTGCATGGACTTCATTTAGGACATATATAGCCTCCTCCCATGTCAAGCATCTACTTAACACGCCATCAAACGCTTTTTGATACAAAGTGTCATTTTTAAACGTAAATCTTAGTATTTGTCATTTGTATCTGCCCTTTTCTTTGAGTAATTGGGAAAGATGTCATAATAGAGGTACTCAATCAAAGGTTGCCTGCAATTTGGTTCTTATAAAAACTAATACCACATTTATTTCTTCTCTTTTGTTAAAACGATCCAATTCCAAGGCCAACAAGTGACGTTCCTCAATGGTCATTTGAATTTCTCTTTTGTCCGGACTATTAGTGAAGCACCCAACTTTGTTAAAGCATCTTCCTTATCATTTTTAGACCTCAACAAATATCTGACTTCTACCTGAGGAAATTGGTTCACAAGACACCTGCCTCTTTGGTATTTGGGAACTAATTTGGTATTCCTTACTTCGTACTAATCGTTTATTTACCAGACAATTAGCTGGGAATCTCCGAATACTTCAAGTTGGTCAATACGCATTTCCAAGGTCAAGTCAAAGTTGATGATGAGTGTCTCATATTCAGCCATATTATTGGAACGATTCTTGAGGAGAGAGAATGAACAAGGGATAAGTCCTCTCGATGATGTGACAAATACAATCCCTAGTACTATGACTCATCGACTCCTTGATGCCCCATCAAAATATAACTACCATGATTTTGTCTCAGTAAGCATAACTTCATCACCTGATAGATCATCTAGTAGTTCCTTAATATCTGGACATAGGTGCGCTGCTAGGGAACTAGACATAGCTTGTCCCTTTACTGCCTTTTGAGGCACGAAGTTGTCAAAAGGGGCCAAAAGCATAGCCAATTTAGCCTTAGACAAAATATGTTTTAAAGGAGCAACGAAGACTAAAGCCAGGCAAATTTTTTCTATAGAGGAGTTATTTATTTCTACACCCACCATTGTCTGGCTAATATAGTACAAGGCATTTTCTTTCCCTTCATCATTACATGGAGCCAACATGGCTCCTAAATACCGTCCGAGGACTCCTATGTACAAGATTAAGGGTCTTCCCCATACTGGATCCATTAGTACAAGTAGCCTTGTTAAGTATTATTGGATGTTGTCAAAAGCATTTTGATAAGCTTGATTCTAAATGAAAGGTGTGTGTTTTTTCAAGAGTCTTATGAAAACGTTGACACCTCCCTGACAAATTTAAGATGAATCGCCTTATATAAGCTAGCCTGCCTGTAAACCCCACAGTTCCCTTAAGTTTCTCAGAGGAGGCCTTTGGACTGTGGCTTTGACTTTGTTAGGGTTGATTTCAATTCCTTCTTTTCGAACAACAAAAGCTGAGGAACTTCTCCAAAGTAACCTCAAATGCGCATTTTAAGGGGTTCATCTTAAGTTGATGTACACGCAACTTTTTGAAGACCTTTTTAGATCATGTGGATGATTTTCTCTTTATTTTGTCTTCACAACCAAATCATCAACATAGTATTCAACTAAGTTGTGAAGGAAGTCATGAAAAATGATTGACATGGCTCACTCGTAGGAGGCCCTAACATTTTTCAAATCAAATGACATTACCGTATAGCAATATATGCCTTGTGGTGTCTGGAAGGTAGTTAAATCCTCATCTTTAGGGTCCATCTTGATTTGATTGTACCCCAAGAAACCATATATGAAAGATAGAGCTCCAAACCCCATAGTGGCATCTACAAGGAGCTCAGCGATTAGTAGTGGAAAATCGTACTTGAGGCATGCATTGTTTAAGTCCCTGAAGTCCACACATATGTGGAGTTGACCATTCGTTTTCCAAACATGGGCGATTTTAGCCAACCACGTTGGGCATCGAGCTTCATGAATGAGGTTAGCCTTTATGAGCTTGTCCACCTCAATGTTTATTTGGATTTTCAGCTCACAACGAAAGCGTCGATGAGGCTGCTTGGTTGGCTTTACAACTTTAGAAACAGCCAACTCATGAACAATGATATTTGGATCCAAACCCAGCATGTCTTGATATCCCCAAGCAAATACATCTTTGTATTCTTGAAGGAGTTGCTCATATTGTGCCACTTCTTCATCATTTAGCATGGCACTTACAAGCCTTCAAGTCCATGGTAATGAAATTGAACACTTTGTAGTAACCAAACCATTCACAATTTCACATAATGTAAGATCAAATCACTGCAAAACAGTTGCAATACAAACATACACATATGAGGCAATTATAATAAATAGAGAAGTAGAACAATTTTCTATACCACCAAATGCTATCCGAAGATAGTGGGATCCTTGTGCCCTGTTGCCTAGACTCATTTGTAGCCCCATCTCTAGCTCGATCTCCTTGCTCATGCAAGGGAGGCATCTAAAACTCAAACACTTGCAAGTACGTTAAGTATGGGAAATATTAAACGAGTTCCATGAGGTACTCACATGTGAATGACTTACGAATAACGTAACGCATAACTTAGAAAGGAATATAATCAAGTGGATGATAAATAAATGAGAAGAGTATAAGTTCATCATACAAAAGTGAAAGATGAATACAAGAGTTCAAATTAATTTTAAAAACATGCATCTAAATCCTATGTAGTACTAATCTTCGTCATCATTGGCTAGTAATGCTTCAAGCTCTTGTTCATTTATATTTATCTCATCCCCTTCTTCTTCTTCCTTGCCATCTTCATCTTCGCTAACTCCAAACTCATTACACTCTGCAAGATCATCCACTAACTCATTGTTAATGGATATTTCTTCATCCATGTCAAGATGTGATAAAGTGGGTGGGTTGTCATTGTTCTCCTCCTAAAAAGGGGCAATGTCATCCATCTAGAAATCAATTGTGGCCCTTAGCTTCATCTTAAGTACCGCCCATCTATGATTTCTGTCATTTTTCATACTGGTATAAAGTGTAAAGCTAACTTGTGTCACTTGATATGCAAGGACAAATGGGTTATATTTGGGATATTGTTTCGTGTGGTTAACATCCACGAGTTTATAATGTTAATGAATGTTGAGCCATGTATCGAGTCAAACCAATCACATTTGAAGAGAACTGTTTCGTACAATTACCGAGTTCCCAAGTAAGTCAACTCGATCTTTCCTGAAGAATTCCATAATATTCTACGCCATCGATCCCTTTGACTGATACCCTATCATTCATCGATGATTTGTTCTTCCCATAGGAGTATGTATGGAAATTGTAATTATTAACGTAGTAATGATTCTAACAGGGCACATCTTTCTTAGGTTCCATGGCGATAGACCTTATCACATCATTAGGAATATCCCTAGATGAAATTACCTAAAATATTAAAAATATTAATTACATATACATTTTAATTCACCTAATATTAGATTTTTAATTTATTTAATGTTGCTTACATAGTCTTTAAACCACATACGTAATCGGTCTTCAAACTGGGCCCAAACATCTTCAATCCTAACACTATAGGATTATGTCTTACCATCTCTTGTTCAAAAATCCTATGATAGAATAAGAATTGAACATGTAAAAAATAAGTCGTTATGAATTTGACAATGATTTATAAATCTCAAGAATGCGTACCGCTCATACTGTTCTTGTGTGTCACAGTTTGACAGCAAATATGCATGAGCAACACGAAACTCTTGTTCACCCAAATATCGGATGTTGTCTTGACTTAGTGTGTGCCCAACATTCATAGAAAATGCATCTAGAATGTTTGAATTTGACTCAACTTGATCACATCTAGTTACAATTCGCCACCAATATCTTGTTTTCATGTCAATACTCTTATTAGAGTAATTGGCATAGAAATCTAAGATCTCATCCATAAGGTAAGCATTGCAAATTGAGCTCTCAACATGAGCTTTGTTACCACATTTTGTTTCAGGTCATCCATACGGCTGGAATTTGTATAATTTCATTATCATAGGATTGTGATAGCTAAAGATCGATACTTGTATAGAGTATGTGAGATTAATGTTTAACTTTCAGATGAGCCCACCTGTACTGTTGTGGTTCGCCAACTCTAAGCTCATGTTGAAGATGGATTGGTAGATGCTCCATAACATTGACAAATGAAGGTGAGAAAATTCTTTCAACTTTGTAAAGTATCTCAGCAAAATTGTTTTCTAGTCGAATCACATCGTTCATCTATACTCTCTTTATGCAGAGGTCTTGAGAGAACTAGCTAAGCTTAGTCGCTTTCCACACATTAGTTAGCAATAACTCTTTCGTTACAATTGGAAACAATTGTTCCATGAAAACATGACAATCATGATTTTTCAAGTTGTGTAACCAACCATTTGTACAATCGACACACCTACTTAAGTTAGAGGCGTATCCATCATGGAATTTCAACTGACATACCCAATCACACAACACTTTTCTTTACTCCTTACTGAGCACATATGGAGCAGGAGGCATGACCTCTCTTTGATCTCCGTCACCGCTATCATTTACCTGCAGATGAAGTCTTCTATGCCTTACAATGTGTAGCAAGGTCCTTTTTAGAATTAATGTCATCCTTAGATTTCCCCTTAACATTCGTTATTGTATTGAAAATTTGTTTGAACATATTTTTCTCAATGTCCATAACATCAAGATTGTGTCAAATTAGTAGTTTGCTCCAGTACAGAAGATCCCATAATATACTTCTTCTTGACCAATTATGAGATTCTCCATAGCCAGCCACTTTTCCTCGATGATCAGAAGCTTTTGGCAAGGATGAGACATGGTCCCATATGTTATCCCCACTCAATCTCAGTGGAGACGGAGAATAATCATGTTGTTTTTAGAAAAAGCACTTCTGTTCCTGCGGAACGTGTGGTCCATAGGCAGAAATTGGCGATGACAATCAAACCAGTAATGCTTGTTCCCGTGTTTAAGCCTAAAGGATTTGGTTTTCTCCATACTATGGGAGCATGATAATCTATCAGCCGT
>NCQT01073599.1:5905-21325 GCA_002740465.1 Stenocereus thurberi
TTCTTAAAGTGGAGGATGTAAAAGAGAAAACTACAAATAACTAAAACAAGGATATCTGGTGAGCTCAAACTGCATATAAGAAAGAAAAAATAATCTCTGGCTGCATTGCACAAGCAGCAGCTGCTGCTGCTGTGTCCGACTGCACTGCATAGGCAGTAGCTGCTGTAATGTCCGAATGCCTCGATAGACTATGATAATTTATTTTTCACAGTTGCAATTACCTTTAATTTGCTACTAAAAACAAAGAAAATAACTGCTATATATATAAAGCAAACAAAATAATGACTGAATCAAAGACATAAACACTTATTAGACGTGTTTTCCATGAATTATCTTACTAATAGAAAGGTTCAACAATAATACAATCATTAGCAGGCGACAAGTTGATCCTTTTTTATTAGTTGGATAATTCATTAAAAACACGTCTAATAAGTGTTTACGTATTTGATTTAGTCATTATTTCGTTTGTTTTATATATAGCAGTTATTTTCTTTGTTTTTTGGAGCAAATTAAAGGTAAGTGCAACAGTGAAAAATAAATTCTCGTAGTTTGTTCAGGCATTCGGACGTTGCAGCTGCTGCCTGTGCAGTGCAATCGAACACTGCAGCAGCTGTTACTGCTTACGGAATGCAGTCAGAGATTATGTTTCCTTACTTTTATGTAGTCTGAGTTTGCCAGATGTCCTTGTTTTAGTTATTTGCAGTTTTCTCTTTTACATGCTCCTCTTTAACAAGATACAAATATCTCATTTGAATCTCAATGTCATTGGCAACTATTATTCTACTCATATCTTTTCGTTAAGAATTTCATTGAAAATTTTGTCTGTTTAATTTAATCTAACACATCTACTTGCATTATTATTGTAGATCAACCATTTATTTCACTTTGGACACTTTATGAACTATGGCAAAACCTAAAAGTATTTCAAATTCATCTGGTGCTGCAGACCCCAAGAATAGCATCAATGAATATAAAAGGCAATGTCACATGACTATTGACAAAAATAAAAGGAAAATTGTGGAACTTGGGATACACAGGACATTAACATCAATGAGAAGAACCATTGAAACTATTCAAAGGCATAGTGAGGAAAATAGTGACGAAGATGATGAGTACAACCCAGTAGAATATGAACGATTGCATGCCGAATTTGAGGATGTTCCTTCTGATACTCAAAGAAACAGTGTGCGCAAGACTTCATTTCAAGGTCATGTACCTAAGACCAACTCACGTAATAGTCATGACACTTAGATGATGTGTTTGATATACAAATTAAAAAATCACTTGGATTTGTATGCCATTTTAATTATCTGTTTGTTAATTTTTTTTATTCTCTATATTAGGTAAAATGCATAAACCTATAAGATTAAGTTTAGGACATGAAAATGAAATCTTGTTTTCTTCAAATGAAGCTGGATTTGATATTTTTTTTAAATTATGAAATAAACTATTGTGTTACTTATTTAATTATGGATGTAGGTGAAAGAGTTCATGTTGAGTTAAATGATGTTGTACGTGCCAATGAAGGAAGTAGTTTGTGTATGCCTATATCAAACACACAAGTGCCAAGGACAACATCATCTCTTTAACGTAGAGAGAATGATTCAAATGACTTCCTTGATAGAGGTAGCCCAGGACAACACTTTATAGATACATAAAGATCATCAATTTTTTCATGTTTTCCGTTTCCTTTTTATCTTAGGTGCTTTTTGGGGTGGGGGGGACATGTCCATCTTGAATTGCTTACGCCGAATACTTGTTATAGCTACACAAGATAAGAGTTATAATTATAGAGTTTAATTACTTTGAGAAACATGCTGAACTCTATTACAAATTCTTGTAATTATAATCGTGGAGTGTAACTTTTAAATGTAGGTATAGATGTGGATGGCATTACACACCAGAGCAATGAGGAACAAAACCAAGCTAATGCATTTGATAGAAGAGGCTTTTATTACTTTTTTTTTTTTGCAAACTACTAATATAGAAGGTCATATAATCAGCATACTTATATTATTCTATACTTTAGCTTCCTCACCTAGACATGGGAAAAGAAAATGTCTAAACTGGAAAAAGGAAAGGGTGACTGATCAAAGACAAGTGGAGATTGAACTCCCACCATAACTAAAACGTGTTGTCGGAAGCAATAGTACTCAATTTATTAGTGAGGCTAGCTACTTGATGAAACAGTGCATGCCATTAGATGTGGAGAAGTAGGACCATATAGATAAGAAAAGAAAATTCTTTATGAAGCTGAAGATTTTTTCCCCTCAGACTACCCTGATCTCATCTCCCTCCTTAATATTTTATCATTAACATTTTGTATTATATATGTAGGATATGTTTAAATTGCCTCAAGGCTATCGTGTTAAAAGGGCAATAGAGCGGCGTTGCAAGGTTTGGTATAGGAAGTGGCATTATGACTTGAGGCAAAAAGCATACAATGATTATTCTACTGTAGCTGATCATTAAGATAATCCTCCCAAGGAAGTGAATCCTGAACAATGGAAATGGTTGGTGAATTATGAGGATAGTGCTAAGTTCAGAGTAAGTGTGCGACTCTCTTCTTTTCTAGCGTTCGAATTAGACTCTCTTTTTGCCATGTACTAGGGAAAAATTACATAGAAGCACCCTCTATTTATCGTAAAATATTTTAAGGGTCATCTAATTTGATAACTAATTATAAGGTGTTTTGTATTTTGTGGTAACTAGCAAAAAGGGCCCTATTCACTGTTCACCTATTTTGTACAAACGCCCTAGACTTTTCATATTTGCAAATCTACCCTTATTCCTTAAAAACTTACTTCGAAAAATTCAAATTTGTGTTTATAATGTTTTACGCACTAGTACTTCTCAAATTCCTCTTTCAATTGGTATCAGAGGCATGTGACCTAAAATAATTGAGATAATTAAGCTAATTAATAATTAATTAAGGTAATTAACTGTGTTTGACTGTGATTAATGCTTGAATCATCACCGGCTTGCCTGGGCAGAATTATTCTCACATTGTTCACTCACCGAAAGGACTTTCTCTATTAGTACCACAATTAAAGTATATCACTGATATAGTTTTAGAATTAAACGCAGAATTAGGTAAAATTAAAATCGAAGCAAAAGAGCTTAAGAAGCAGATATCTGTAATACACCTTTCACTAGTTAACGAAGTAAGATATAGTAGGAAAACCACTTCAAGTGCTAGTACTCCTTTTCAGCATAAATATTCCTTCCAAAACCCAAAAAACAAGATTTTATTTTTTTTACACGAGCTAGAAATCCAAAAAGAATCAGGTGAAAAATTAGGCAAAAAATCAGCTGAAAAAGTAGAGAAAGAAGTAGAAGATAGAGTATAAGTAATACACTCTTGACGAACTATAAAATATGTTCGACAAAGAGCAAAACCTAGAAGAATTAAACAAAATTATGAGTGTAATTAGTGATAAACATGATATATTATCGGATAATAAGGAAGAGACTAATAATGTCCAATTAGAAGAAGAAATATATTAGCAAATAAAGCTTATGAAACTTGATGATCTTAATGCATTACCAATAGAAGAAATTAAACAAAAATTAGACAGAAAAATATGGTAAAATGGCTGCTGAGGATGAGATTAACGAAATTGGAGAAGAAATTGACTTATATGAAACTGAGACCAATCTCGCTAATAATGTAGCTCCCAAGCTCAAAGAATTTAGTGAACCTGCTAGGAGAAATACTCATTTCTTAAGACCTAGATATGTTTCAGCAGGACATATAACCAATTTTTCCTTTGGGTTTGTCCCAAAGAAAACCACAACTTTTGAAGAAATTGGCCTTGCTCTAATTAATCGAACATGATATATCTTAAACATTGATGGAGCCCGTAATAGAGAAGAAATATTTGAGCATTGGAAAAGAGGAATGGATAGTGTCTTAAACTTAAATACTACATGGCTGCTGCCAATTTCTTAGATTATAATGAACATAGCTTTTCTGGCACTGTAACCAACTGGTATGATTCCTTAACTTAATAAAGTAAAAGTACCTTAAGAATGATAGAGACACCAGCTGCAATGGTTAAAACTTTATGTAAAGAAATTGAAACCGACTTCATCGAAGCTAAACTTGATTCTGAGGAAAAAACAAGAGAATGGCAAAGAAAGATTAACAACATAGAACTATGGGGTATGAGATATCTAGAAAATTATATTGCTGAAATTAGTCAATATTGTTACAAAATTAGGCATAATGAAACCAATCTAGGTATGTTCTATGATAAATTGCCATATCCTATAAATTTCATGCATAATAAATGAAAAATACATTGCATGTCCCGAACAAGCATATGTCATTGATACCCTTAGTCCTAGAATCTCTTATCTAAGAAAATGGGTTAATGAGCAATATCTTGATCTCCAAAAGCAAAAGAAAATTAATAAGTAATTCCTAACTTGTTGGGATTCGCCTCACCAATGGAGAAAAGAACCTGAGAGAAGACAAAAAGGAAAGTTTTATAAGAAAAAGCACTTTAATAAGCACAAGGGAGAGAAATATAAGGCAAAATATTATAATAAGCCAAATCCTAAAAAAAGGTAGATTTTTTAGGAAAGCAGCTTATTGTGCTGCAGGAGAAAAACAATTGGAAATGCTAGACATGCAGAGAAGTAGGACATTATGTAACGAATGCAAAAATAGGAAGAATAACAAGCTGATTGACACCTTGGGAAGTTTAGATTATGTTGAGCTTAGTGAAGATGAGGCTTTAGACCTAGCCTTAAGCAACAATAAAAGAATTATTAAAATTATACCGGACAATGAATATGAAGAAAGTAATTATGAAGAAACAAGTTATATGATGGAGAATAGCTCTGCTAGCCTTGGTGATCTTCAACGAGAAGAGTTTGTTGTAGACAACGATAACAAGGAAGTCAAAGGACATTGGGTTCTTCCAATAAAACAAAAGGACATGAGCTATAAAAAATCTATCTTTCATTAAAAAGCAAATATGTGCGTGAAATGATGGAAGGAGATTTTGAGATAAAGGATTGAGAGTATGACGTTAGGGAAGTTAATCTGATTAATTGAGAAAATATCCTTAAGCATAACAAAGATAGAAAGTATAGGTATATCCATGTCGAAAGTGTCCAAGTTCAAATCACTCCATTACAATATTATGGTAAAGATATTGATCTTTACACTTTACTCTGTGATATTAGGTACACCAAATTTAATAATCAGATCATCACAAGGATAAAAATCAATTTATGTAATGGGTCAGTGGGATTCAATTACCGACCAGGATATTATGTGAGTCTAAAAGATGATTTGCTAAAATCTTCCTATCCGTTATGATAAAAACAGTTTGGATGGATATGAAAAGAGAAGGATATCCTTTAAGGATGTTTTGAAAAATTATCTATAAATTAGATAATATAATAGATCTTAAGACTAAGGTCACAATGATAGAAGCAGAGAAATTTGAAACTCCTACCCCTATGCAAAAGATCCAGAGGATTGAGCCCAATCCTCAAGAAATAAAAATTGACCATTCATGGATATCTAGCTTTGCCAATTCTATAAAGATCAATAAGAAAAATATAACAAAGATTGATAAGGAAGGTAAAATCACCATTAAACCCAAATTATTAAGAAGTATGAGTGTAGGATTAGATTGGGGAAAAGGATCTTCATCCGCTAAAGAAGAGCTTAAAGAAGATGATACAATTAGCATGACCAGTGAAATGAGTAGAATGAGTTTTGAGGCTGCAAAACCCAGTGCAGATTGAAATATGAGTCTTGACAGAAAAGTCATTGGGTACTGTTAGTGAACCCATCTATGAGGATGAATTAGTCAAAAATATGACTACAGAAATATGCTATGAAGCTACTAATATAAACCCTAATAGCATCTATATCCCAATAAAAGTATGTTTAGAGAGATATAATAAATATGAACTGTGTGCTTAAATAGATATTGGTTGTTCCGTATTCTTTGAAAAAAGATCATTATTTCCTGTGTTTATATGGAAAAGAGCTAAAAATCCTTTATAAGTGAGGATAGCTTATAATGGTGTTATGAGCCACAATAAAGCCATAGAAGGGTTATCCATAGAATTAGGAGGAGTTCAATGCATTATACCAGTTCTATGGGTCACTGATCAACCCTCTCATGATATGATTATTGGAAATAATTTTCAAAGATTATATTCTCCATGCACCCAGACTATAAACCAAATAATATTTACAGCTAATGGCTACTTAGTTCCTATTGAAAAGTTAAATAAGGCTTGCACTCATTAAAAAATTGAGTTTACACGCAGCCAACGAGATCAGCAGGTAATGCCTGCACAACAAGAAATAACACTGATAATCTCATTACTTAAGTTATCTATTAAAGAGCAGATTGTGGAAGAATAAGAAAAATTATGCAAAGAACTGTACTCTGATAATCCTGACATTTGCTAAAATCACTCTATTAAATCCCAACACCATCATTCGGGTTAAACAAATGGTGTATACCCACCAGGATATCCAAGAGTTTAATAAACAAATCAAGGAACTTTTAGATAAAGGATTGATTAGAAACAGTAAGAGTTCTCACATCAGTCCCGCTTTCATGGTAAGAAATCATGCTGAAGAAAAAAGAGGAAAAGCTAGAATAGTAATCAATTATAAAAAGCTTAATGATAACATTGTCTTTGATGGTTACTATATTCATAACAAAATAGTCCTTTTCAATGGAATTCAAGGAGCTTCTTGGTTCTCGAAAATAGACTGCGAAAGTAGCTATTGGCAGATAAAAATGGATGAGAAAAGTATTCCTTTAACTGCATTTGGTGCCCACAAGGTCATTACGAGTTGATGGTAATGCCATTTGGTCTTAAAAATGTACCCCAAATATTCTAGAGAAGAATGGATAACATCTTCAAAGACCTTAATCACTATTATCTAGTTTACATTGATGATATCCTTGTCTTTTCCAAAACCATACAGCAACATAAAGATAATATCTTGGCTATCACCCAAAGATGCATTGATCATGTCATTATACTTGGTAAGAACAAATACATTTATGTTGAGCAAGTAATTGAGTTTTTAGGTCTAGAGATAAAAGTTGGACGAATCATCCTACAAAAGCATATTCTCGAAAAAATAGAAAAATTTCTTAAAAAAATTAAAGATAGGAAGCAGCTAGAAAGATTTCTTAGATGCCTTACCTATGCTTCATATTTCATTAAAGATTTAGCCAAATTAAAAAAGCCATTGCAGCAAAAACTCAAGAAAGAAGTAAGTTGGATATGGACCACTAATGATACAAAGATTGTTCAAAACTTCAAAAAGATGTGTAAACATCTTCCTGTCCTTAATTTGCCTATCGAAGAGATGATTTAGTTCTTGAAACAGATGCTAGCGATGAGCACTGGAGTGTGGTACTCAAAATTAAAGAAGGAGAAAAACGTTGTAAATATTACAGTGGAAGTTTTAATAAGGCAGAATGCAGTTATCCTACAGTGAAAAAAGAAATCCTTGCAGTCATAAGGGGAATTGAAAAATTCCTAATCTTTTTAGTCTCAAAACCTTTTCTTATTCGACCTAATTGCAAAGGAATTCTTGGTTTTGTAAAAAAATTTCTCAAATATGCAAGCGCAAGGATGACTCCTACATTGATAATTATGGCTTAACCAGTTTTCCTTCTCTATTGAAGGAATTGAAGAACTCTCTGGCAGACAGATTAACTCAAGAACTCGCCAATGGTGATCATCAAAGTCGACCTCCTACCAGAAAATGAGGAAATCCTTAATGAAATGTCATTCCTACTAGAACGGGTTACGCCTTCTAATAAAGTCCTTATTGATAACGTAGAATTTCATACAAAAAGTAGATCCTATTTTGGTCTATTATCTACTACCTACCAAATAGCGCAAAGATTTTCCCTTCTAGAGTTACAAATTTATTGCCTTCAGTGACCTTATGATATCCAAGAAAAAATAAGTTCTCATATTTAAAAAAAATGTTTCAATGAGTGGTATTCAGCTTGCATCGACTTTTATCATCTCATATGATATTTTGGAGTCTAGGAGTACAATGATTTATTTTCCCAACAGAC
The DNA here is from genome assembly GCA_002740465.1 of Stenocereus thurberi. Taxonomy (NCBI): domain Eukaryota; kingdom Viridiplantae; phylum Streptophyta; class Magnoliopsida; order Caryophyllales; family Cactaceae; genus Stenocereus; species Stenocereus thurberi. The sequence goes on from NCQT01073599.1 coordinate 13,993, forward strand.
CCGGAGTTGGTGGTATTTATTTTCCAGCAAATTCATTATCTCTAAATGATCCTGTTTTTAAAGCCTGAAAATACGGGATGGTACTTTACTTCACATAAATTCCAGATCTAAAATTCCCATTTTTCTCAACCTTAACTAAATTCCAACAATGCATGTTCAAAATGATCCATTGGATTCTTACATCTCCTGAAGGTGCAACAAAATTTTCAGTTTGCAGATACCTAACTTTAGAAGTTTACAGCACTCTAATTGAATATGAAAATGAAAAAGTCAAACCAGCCCATTATCTTGTCCAAATCATTGATTGTGACGATCTCAATGATCAATGACAAAATTGGGTTGATGGAAACCCAATTCGTCTAGTTACTGATCCTACTTTATTAAGTGTCATTGGATTTTTCAACATTTATCATCATTGTTGGGCGTTAATGCGATAAGAAAAACATTGATACATTATGGAAACACTACTTTCGCATATGATAATGAATTCGCAGACAACATGAAGGTGGAAGGAGCAGTGTCAGAAGATATTTTTGATCATGTCTTTGATGTTGGAGTTGAAAAATTCTTATCAAAAAAGGAAAGAAATATCTCCTTGAATTATTTAAAGAATGGGACCCAGAGCATCTTAAGCAATGATGAAGATTTTGATGATTATCCAGATAATGATGGTCTGATAGATATAATTGAAGATGAAGGAATGCAGAATCTCAATAATGATGACTAGTCTTATCATAATTAAAAGTTCTAAAAAGTAGCTGTCCCATTATTGTACTATTTCGACAAGGGTATGGTCTGTAAAATAAAGTATATACTGTAGCCATATGAAAATTTTTATGTACTGTAGCCATTAGGGCATCCTATGTATACTCATCCCCTCTATAAACAGAAAGGCTAAATGCTGAGAAGGGACGTGATAATCTGAGCATTCTTGAGCACAAGAAAAGTCAGGATTCTCCATTTTTCTATGAGCAAGCATCTCTAATGATCTTAATTTAAGTCTCTCTTCAAAGCTTTCTATAGTAATATGTCCACTTTCAAGCTTTCAATAAAAGAAGTTCCCCAGTAGAGAACGTTATTCAATCGAACCTTATGTCCAGAATATTATAATTTCCTGATTAAAGTCTCACTATCCTTTAAAAATACTTAAAACTTGATTAGTGGCTACGGTCTAAGGTAGAAAACGAAATAGATCTGTACTGTACTTGATCTAAGGAAGGTGGGGTTGAGATTAGCAATAATTGTAAACCGAAAGCCAGAGGTACGCGGGAGTCCAGTGTCGACTAAGCTCAGGTAATGGTCAAAACTCTCTACTTAAGCTTTAATTATTTTGCTGAGCATGGTGGGCCGTTAATCATAGAAAATATAATATTTATAGTATAAGTAGTGGATTGTAATAGCTAGCACCAGCAAAGTCTTTATAAGAAGTTAAAACGATAAAAACAAAACATATTTCCTTTTTAGATGCTTATTTGCATAGTTCACCTAATCCAAGGACATTCCTGCAATTTCTAAAAGTTTAAGGACTAAAATTATAGGAAAGGGACCTAAAAACATAAGTGCCCCGTAATTAGATCTCAAATCACAGGGGCCTAAAAATATTTACTAGAGAACATGAGGCACCTAAAAGTCACTAATTGATGTACTAGATATGGCTGTTTACTCCTTTCTCTGTTTTTATTGGTGATGTAATGTTGTAGTGAGATTAATACTAGAAGTCAATTGTCTCAGAAAATGCTAGCAAAAGTTGGAACAAAGTCAATTGCCAGTACTTTCTCTGAGATAGTAATAACTTCTTCTAGCATTGCATATCACCGATTCTTTGAGGTCAATGCAAAGTTCTTGGTCTTCAGGCTTGGCACTGGTCTATGTTAATCTATTTCTTCTTACCAAATAATTAACATTAGAATTTTCAAAAATAACTTTAGTTGCAGAAACCAATGGCTAGGAGTAATGACTCAGACGTGGAGCCTCAACCAAAAAATGAATGGGAAGATGAACTATACTATTTACATTTATAGAAGACTCAAAAAATAAAAAAAGATGGGAGTTGGTCTGATGAGCTTGTAGAAAAAGCATACAAGAAGCTTCAAGAAATACATAAAAAAGAACTTGATATATATAGATGGATAATCGATCTCACTCCCCAAGAGGCCTTTACCTGCATCCTAAAACCTCGTGAAGGATTAGATTATCAAAGGGGATGGGTCAAGGTGTGATACCATTTACTAAGTATCAAAACCAAGTCATTAGTGAGGTTGACATCCAAGACAGAATTGATGTTGAAGCCAATAGGCGGGTATCTCAAATCCATGAGTCATATGAAGCTCGTCTTCGTGCTTTAGAGGAAAGACTAGGTCCCTTAAGTACACATGTTCGTGTTAATAGGACAATAAAAATTTCTATTTTCTAGGAAATTAGTCACTATAGTGTCAATATAACTAAATGAGTTTGCAAGTCATGCATGGCGGCTATCAAGTGGATCATCCCGATGTCTTTCTTCTTCTTCTTTCACGAAACGCAGTCCAAGTGGATGAAGGGTATGTTGTATTTTTATACAGTACATAGGTATTGGTGGATCAATTCATATGAGATATGAATTGGCATTGTGATGGTTGTGCAAACTATGAGGATTTGAATGAACATTACATTGGCTGTGCAAATAGTGAGTATAGCCCTGGACAGTACATGTAGTGTTTTTGAGGACCTGTGTTTCTGATTTGGTTGTTAGCTGTGGATATCTAGGATTCTTAATAGTTGTGCATATCCAGGATTGTTCTTATACTTTACTTTGTTATGTTTTGGTGATTTTACTGTGGTCTTGTGATTAGTTTATGTAGAATGGTGCCTTAGAAAATACTTAGATGCTTTTGAGGATTTGTTTGAATTGGTCTATATTGAAACTTTGTAAAGCCATTGCTGTTTGACTTTAATGGTGGAATTTTGTGCCTGGATCATGAAAACGCAGAACACGCATCACTGTTTAGGTGCCCGAACTACACAGCAATAGGTGCCCCTGCACTGTACAGGTTGCACCTACATAGGTAGGCAGCACCCGCACTGTATAGGTTGCTGCCTTTCACAAGCAAGTTGCACCTGTATAGGCAACAGCATCAGCAATGTGTAGGCTGTAAGTACAGCACTGTGAAACACCCGTAGCACTATGCAGGATGCTGACCTGTGCAGGCAGCAGCACCTGCACTGTGTAGCAGGTTGCACTGTACGGACAGGCTGCACCAGAAGTGTGTACATATCGTGTGTCGTTCTGTTCAGCATGCATATATAATGCAGATCGTTTATGTACCATATACATTCTTTGCACTAGCATCAACCCAATTCCTTAATGTTGTCAATTTTCTAATTATTTAAGTAATACAGAAAGCAATTTACCATATTGGCAGTTACGGAGTCCATCTGTTTTCATATTTGTTTGAGAATCATATCAATGTACATTGTCATATTTTTTATATGCAAATACGAATCGGTGCAAAGCCTTATTTCTTTATTTGCTTGGTCTTTCATATTGCATCCCATTCAAAGCATGATTTTGGACGACCATAGGACAGATGTTGATCATGAAGTCTTCGTTTAATTGTTCTCTTTGCTTTCTCAATTAGTTAGCAGAACCTAGGTTTCTCAAATTTAAGTACTTATGGAATTGTTCAATTTTTTGTTCATTACAAATTCTAAACAAAGTACATTTCTGAAGAATAATACTACGTGATTGCATTTTTGATATACGAAATGAATTCTCATTCTCTCGTTTTATCTTCATCTTCCTTTATTTATTTCTGTTTATTAAGTATATTTATCTGCAATATTTAACTTCAATACCAATTGCAAAAGCTAATTATATCGTAACATTACCAATTGCAAAAGGTAATTATATCATAACATCTATCCATAAAATTTCAAACGAAATTCGAATGCATAAAAGTGTATAATACAATAATTATACATTTGTAGTGGCATAATGCGATTTGGAACTCAATGTGTTCAAATTAGACACCAAAAGCCAACTTTGTAGCTAACTACATTGCCATAAATATCATGTTTGTGTAGCAAATATATTTTTGTAGCAATGTTTGATTTGCCGTAATGTATAAGCTATTGTAGCAATTTGGTAATTGTCGCATATTAAATTGTGCCATAAAAGCTTTATATTTAGTAGCAAACGTCGATTTGCCACAATAGCCTTTTGTAACGCAGTATCTCACACACTTACTCTAAACTTATCACTGTGCTAATAATTCACCAACCTTTTTCATTATTCAGAACCCACATCCTTGGGAGGATTATCTCAATGGCCAGCTACAGTAGCATATTCATTGTACACTTTTTGCCTCAAGTCATAACCCCCCTTCCTATACCAAACCTTGGAACAACGCTCTATTGCCCTTTTAACATGACAACCTTGAGGCAATCTAAACATATCCTGTACATATAATCCAAAATGTTAATGATAAAATATTGAGGAGGAGATGAGATCAAGGTAGTCTGACGGAAAAAACCATTAGCTTCATGAAGAATTTTCTTTTCTTATCTACATATATATGGTCCCACTTCTCCACATCCAATGGCGTATACTGTTTCATCAAGCAGCTAGCCTCTCTAATAAATTGAGTGGTATTGCTTCTGACAACACATTTGAGTTCTGGTGGAAGTTTAATCTCCACTTGTCTTTGATCAGCCTCCCTTTTCCTTTTCCGGTTTAGATATTTTGCTTTCCTATGTCTACGTGGGGAAGTTGAAATATAGACTAATATAAGTACAATGATTATATAACCATCTGCATTATTAGTTTGAAAAAAAATAAAGTAATAAAAACCTCATTGCCCTGGTGTGTAATCCCATCCACATCTGTACCTACAGTTAGAAGTTACACTCTATGATTATAATTACAAGAATTGGCAATAGAGTTTAGCATGCTCTTCATGGTATTTAAACTCTATAATTATAACTCTTATCTTGTGTAGCTAAAACCTTAAGTAATTCAAGATGAACATGTTTCTGCCCCCTCCCCAAAAAAGCATCCAAGAAAAAAACGAAACAGAAAACAGGAAAAAAGATTAATCATCTGTATGTATGTGTGAAAGTAAGAGAGATCTTATCCTTGGTTACCTCTGTCATGGAAGTAATTTGAATCATTCTCTCTATATGAAAGAGATGATCCTGTCATTGGCACTTGTCTGTCTTATATAGGCATATGCAAACAGCTTCCTTCGCTGGCACGTACAACATCATTTAACTCAACATGAACTCTTTCATCTACTTACGTAATTAAATAAGTGACACAATAGTTTATTACATAATTGAACAAAAATATCAAATCCAGCTTCACCTGAAGAAAACAGCATTTCATTTTCATGTCCAAAACCTTATCTTCCCAGTTTGTGCATTTTACCTAATATAGAGAATAAAAAAAATTATGAAACAGACGATTAAAATGGCACACAAATCCAAGCGATTTTTTAGTCTGTGTACCAAACACATAATCTAAGTGTCATGACCATTACCTGAGCTGGTCCTAGTCACATGACCTTCAAATAAAGTTTTGTGCACACTGGTTCTTGTAGTATTGGAAGGAACCTCCTCAAATTTTACATGCAATCTTTCATATTCCATCAGGTTGTACTCGTCGTCTTCATCACTATTTTTCTCACTTTTCCTTTTGACAGTTTCATTGGTTCTTCTCATTGATGTTAATATCCTTTGTATTCTAAGTTCCATAAGATTCCTTTTATTTTTCTCAACAATCATCTGACGTTGCCTTTCGTATTTATTGATGCTGTTCTTGGGATCTCCAGCACAAATCCAAGTGATTTTTTGGTTTGTCTACCAAACACATCATCTAGGATTCATGACCAATACCTAAGCAGGTCTTAGTCACATGACCTTCAAATGAAGTCTTGTGCACACTGTTTCTTGGAGTATCTGAAGGAACATCCTCAAATTCTACATGCAATCTGTCATACTCCAAGGGATTGCACTCATTATTTTCGTCACTATTTTCCTTTCTTTGCCTTTGGATAGTTTCATTGGTTCTTCTCATGGATGTTAATGTCCTTTGTATTCCAAGTTCCATAAGTTTTCTTTTATTTTCTCAATATTCATCTGACGTTGCCTTTCATATTCATTGATGTTGTTCTTGGGGTCTCCAACACCAGATGAATTTGAAATCCTTTTAGGTTTTGCCATAGTTCGTAAGGTATCTAAAGTAATTTACAAGATTGATGTCTAATAATAACGTGAGTAGATGTTTTAGATAAAATTAATCAGAGAAAATTTTTAATGAGTTTCTTAATGAATAGAATAGTACTTACCAATGAGATTGAGATTTAAATCATACATTTGCACCTTCTTAAAGAGGAGCATGTAAAAGAGAAAACTAGAAATGACTAAAGCAGGGATATCTAGCAAACTCAAACTGCATATAAGACAGAAAACATAATCTCTAGCTACAGTGCACAAGCAGCAGCTGCTGCTACAGTATCTAACTGCACTGCATAGGCAGTAGCTGCTGCAATGTCCGAATGCCTCGACAGATTATAAGAATTTAGCTTTCACAGTTGCACTTACCTTTGTTCTAAAAACCAAAGAAAATAACTACTATATATATAGAACAAACAAAATAATGATTAAATCAAATACATAAACACTTATTAGACATGCTTTCCATCAATTATCTAACTATTGGAAAGGTTCAACAATAATACTATCACTAGCAAGTGACAAGTTGATCCTATTTTAGTAGTTGGATAACTCATGAAAAACATGTCTAATAAGTGTTTATGTGTCTGATTTAGTCATTATTTCATTTGTTTTCTATATATAGTAGTTATTTTCTTTGTTTTTTGGAGCAATTAAAGGTAAGTGCCACTGTGAAAAATAAATGTTCGTAGGCTGTCCAGGCATTCGGACACTGCAGCTACTGCTGCTTGTGTAGTGCAGTTGGACACTGCAGCAGTTGCTGCTGGTTGTGCAGTGCAGTCAGAGATTATTTTTTCTTTCTTCTATGCAGTTTGACTTTTCTAGATATCCTTGTTTTAGTTATTTGCAATTTTCTTTTTTACATGCTGCTCTTTAACAAGATACAAATGTATCATTTAAATCTCAATGTCATTGATAAGTATTAGTCTAATCATATCTTTTCATTAAGAAATTCATTAAAAAATTTATCGATTTAATTTTATCCAACTCATCTACATGCGTTATTATTATCAATCAATCATGTACATCATTTTTGACACTTTATAAACTATGGCGAAACCTAAAAGGATTTCAAATTCGTCTGGTGCTGGAGACCCCAAGAATAACATCATTGAATATCAAA
>NCQT01073599.1:21375-35964 GCA_002740465.1 Stenocereus thurberi
GGAATACAAAGGACATTAACATCAATGAGAAGAACCAATAAAACTATCCAAAGGCAAAGTGAGGAAAATAGTGACAAAGATGATGAGTTCAACCCAATAGAATATGAAAGATTGCATGCAGAATTTGAGGATGTTACTTCTGATACTATAAGAAATAGTGTGCACAAGACTTCATTTGAAGGTCATGTGACTAAGACCAGCCCAGGTAATCATTATGACACTTAGATAATGTGTTTGATACACAAACTAAAAAATCACTTGGTTTATATGCCATTTTAATAGTCTATTTGTTAATTTTTTTTCTCTGTATTAGGTAAAATGCACAAACCTACAAGATCAGGTTCTGGACGTGAAAAGAAATTGCTGTTTTCTTCAGGTGAAGCTAGATTTGATATTTTTGTTTAATTATGTAATAAACTATTATGATATTTATTTAATTATGTATGTAGGTGACAGAGTTCATGTTGAGTTAAATGATGTTGTATGTGTTAGTGAAGGAAGCAGTTTGTGTATACCTACATCAAACACACAAGTGCCAAGGATAACATCATCTCTTTCACATAGAGAGAATGATTCAAATTACTTCTATGATAGAGGTAACCCAGGATAACATTTTCTTAGATACATAGAGATCATCAATCATTTTCATGTTTTCTGTTTCCTTTTTTTCTTGGATGCTTTTTTTAGGGGTGGGGAATGGAGAAACATGTGCATCTTGAATTTCTTATGGAAAACACTTGTTATAGCTGCAAAAGATAAGAGTTATAATTATGGAGTTTAAATACTTTGAAGCACATGTAGAACTCCATTACCAATTCTTGTAATTATAATCATGGAGTGTAGCTTTTAAATGTAGGTGCAGATGTGGATAGCATTGCACACCAGAGCAATGAGGAACAAAAGCAAGCTAATGCATTTCACAAAAGAGGTTTTTATTACTTTTTTTTTTCAAACCTATAATATAGAAGGTTATATATCACCGAAGTTATATTATTCTACACTTCAGCTTCCTCACCTAGACATGGGAAAAAAAAATGTCTAAACTGGAAAAGGAAAAGGCAGGTTGATCAAAGACAAGTGGAGATTAAACTCCCACCAGAACTCAAACATGTTGTCGGAAGCAATAGCACCCAATTTATTAGTGAGGCTAGCTACTTGATGAAATAGTGCATGCCACTAGATGTGGAGAAGTGGGACAATAAACATGTAGATAAGAAAAGAAAATTCTTTATGAAAATGATGGTTCCCCCCCCTCAATATTTTATCATTAGCGTTTTGTATTATATGTGTTGGATATGTTTAAATTGCCTAAAGGTTATCATGTTGAAAGGGCAATAGAGCATCTTTGCAAGGTTTGATATAGGAAGTGGCTTTATACTTGCCGTAAAAAGCGTACAATGATTATGCCACTATAGCTGATCATCGAGATAATCCTCTCAAGGAAGTGGATCCTGCACAATAGAAATGGTTGGTAAATTATTGGGATAGTGATAAGTTCAGAGCAAGTGTGCGAATCTCTTCTTTTCTAGCGTGCGAATTAGACTGTTTTTTTACCATGCACTAGATATAATTGTTTACTCCTTACTCTATTATTGGCAATGTAGTGTCGCAATGAGATCAATACTAAAAGTTAGCAGTCTCAGAAAATGCTAGCAAAAGTTAGAACAAAGTCAATTGGCAGTACTTTCTATAAGACGGTAATAACTTTTTCTGGCATTGTATATCACCTATTCTTTAAGTTCAATGCAAAGTTCTTGGCCTTCAGTCTTGGCACTGGTCTATGTTAATCTATTTCTTCTTATAAACCACTTTCATACCAAATAATTAACATTAGAATTTTCTTAAATGACTTTAGTTGTAGAAACCAACGACTAGGAGCAATGACTCGGATGTGGAGTCTCAATCGAAAAATGAAGGGGAAGAGGAACCACACTATTTACATGTACGGAAGATTCAAAAAATGGAAAAAAGATGGGAGTTGGGTTGATGAGCTTGCAGAGAAAGCATACGAGGAGCTTCAAGAAATACATAAAAAAGAACTTGATATATATGGAGTGGATAATCTCACTCCCTAAAACGCCTTTACCCGCATCCTAAAACCTCGCGAAGGATAAAATCATCAAAGGGGCATGGGTCAAGGTGTGATACCATTTACTAAGTATCAAAACCAAGTCATTAGTGAGGTTGACATCCAAGGCAGAATTGACGTTGAGGTCAATAAGCGAGTATCTCAAATCCATGAGTCATATGAAGCCCGTCTTCACGCTATAGAGGAAAGACTAGGTCCTTCAAGTGCACATGTTCATGTTAACAAGACAATAAAAATTTCTATTTTCTAGGAAATTAGTCATTACATTATAAATATAACTAAATGAGTTTGTAACTCATGCATGGCTGTTAATGAGTGGGTCATCTCAACGTCTTTCTTCTTCTTCCGTGGAACACAATCTAAGCGGATGAAAGGTATGTGGGATTTTGATACAGTACATGGGCATTGGTGGTATCAGTTCATGTGAGATATAGGTTGGCCTTGTGATGGTTGTGCAAACTGTGGCGATTTGAATTGATTGTACAAACAGTGAGTGTAGCCCTGTAAAGTACGTGTAGTGCTTTTGAGGATTTGCGTTTCTGATTTAGTGGTTAGTTGTGGATATCTAGGATTGTGAATAATTTTGGATAGCTATGATTGTTTTTATATTTTACTTTGTTATGTTTTAGTGATTTTGTTGTGGTCTTGCAATTGGCTTATGTTGAGTGGTGCCTTGGAAAATATTTGGGATGCTTTTGAGGATTTTTTTGAATTGGTTTGCATTGAAACTTTGTAAAGCCATTGCTATTTGACTTCAATGGTGGAATTTTATGGTTGGATCACGAAACGCAAAACACGCATCACTATTTAGGTGCTCAAACCGCACTATACAGGTTGCACCTGTAGAGCAGGCTGCGCCCACACTATACAGGTTGCAATCTTGTACAGGTAGGTTGCACCTGTATAGGCGGCAGTAGCAGCACTGTGCAGGCAGCAGCACCTGTAGCACTACATAGGTTGTTGCCCTGTACAGGCAGTAGCAACTGTAACGTGCAGGCAAACGGCACCGGCAGCGCGTATGTGATGCGCGTCGTTCTGTTCAGCGTACATGTATAATGCAGATCGTTTACGTGCCGTATACATTCTTTGCACTGGCATCAACCCAATTCCTGAATGTTGTCAATTTTCTGATTATTTAAGTAACACATCAGGCATTTTACTGTATTAGTAGTTATGGAGTCTATCTGTTTTCATATTTGTTTGAGAATCATATCAATGTACATTGTCATTATATGCGAATGTGAATTGGTGCTGAGCCTTATCTATTTATTTAATTGGTCTTTCATATAGGCATCCCATTCAAAGAATGATGTTGGACGACCATGCATAGTGAACAGGACAAGATGTTGATCATGAAGTCTTCGTTTAATGTTCTCTTGGCTTTCTTAGTTAGTTAGCAGAAACAAGGTTTCTCGAATTTCAGTACTTATGGAATTATTGAATTTTTCATTCGTTACAAATTCTAAACAAAGTACATTTATGAAGAACAATACTATCGAATTCCACTTCTAATATATGAAATGAATTCTCATTCTCTAGTTTTGTCTTCGAATTCCTTTATTTATTTTTATTTATTAAGTATATTTATTTGCAACATTTAACTTCAATACCAATTGCAAAAGCTAATTATATCATAACATTACCAATTGCAAAAGGTAATTATATCATAACATATATCCATAAAATTTCAAACACAATTCAAATGCACAAAAGAGAAAAATAGAATAATTATACATTTGCAGTGGCATAATGCGATTTGTCACTAAATGTATTCAAATTAGACAACAAAAGCCAAATTTGTAGCCAACTACATTACCACAAATATCATGTTTTTGTAGCAAATATATCATTGTAGCAATGCTTGATTTGCCATAAAGTATGAGCTATTGTGGCAATTTGATAATTGTGACATATTAAATTGTGCCACAAAAGCTTTATATTTAGTAGCAAACGCTAATTTGCCACAATAGCCTTTTTTGTAACATAGTATCTCGCACACTTACTCTAAACTTATCACTATCCCAATAATTCACCAACCATTTCCATTGTTCAGGATCCACTTCCTTGGGAGGATTATCTCCACGGTTAGCTACATTAGCATAGTCATTGTACGCTTTTTGCCTCAAGTCATAATGCCTCTTCCTATACCAAACCTGGCGACAATGCTCTATTACCCTTTCAACACGATAACCTTGAGATAGTTTAAACATATCCTATACATATAATACAAAATGTTAATGATAAAATATTGAGGAGGGGATGAGATCAAGGAAGTCTGAGGGGAAAAAACCTTCAACCTCATAAAGAATTTTTTTTCCTATCTACATGTGTATGGTCCCACTTCTCCACATCCAATGGCATGCACTGTTTCATCAAGTAGCTAGCCTCACTAATAGATTGAGTGCTATTGCTTCTGACAAGACATTTGAGTTCTAGTGGGAGTTTAACTCCACTTGTCTTTGATCAGCCTCCCTTTTCCTTTTCCAGTTTAGCCATTTTGTTTTCACACGTCTAGGTGGGGAAGCTAAAGTATAGAATAATATAAGTATGGCGATTATATAACCTTTGATATTATTAGTTTGAAAAAAAAACAAAGTAATAAAAACCTCTTTTGCTGGGTTGGTTTTGTTCCTCATTGCTCTGGTGTGTAATGCCATCCACATCTGTACCAGCATTTAAAAGTTACACTCTGTGATCATAATTACAAGAATTGGTAATAGAGTTCAGCATGCCCTTCAAAGTATTTAAACTCCATAATTATAACTCTTATCTTATGCAGCTAAAACAAGTATTTGCCTTAAGCAATTTAAGATGAACATGTTTCTGCCCCCCAAAAGCATCCAGGAAGAAAATGAAGCAGAAAACAGGAAAAAGATTGATGACCTCTATGTATGTGTGAAAGCGAGAGAGATCTTATCCTGGGTTACCTCTATCGTGGAAGGAGTTTGAATCATTCTCTCTACGTGAAAAAGATTATCTTGTCCTTGGCACTTGCCTCTCTGATAGAGGCATACGCAAACTGCTTCCTTTGCTAGCGCGTACAACATCATTTTAAATAAGTAACACAATAGTTTATTACATAATTAAACAAAAATATCAAATCTAGCTTCCCCTGAAGAAAAGAACATTTCATTTTCATGTCCAGAACCTGATCTTGTAGGTTTGTGAATTTTACCAAATATAAAGAATTAAAAAATTAAGTAACATACGATTAAAATGGCATACAAATCCAAATGATTTTTTAGTTTGTGCACCAAACACATCATCTAAGTGTCGTGACCATTACCTGAGCTGGTCTTAGTCGCATTGACTTCAAATGAAGTCTTGCGCACACTGTTTCTTGGAGTATTAGAAGGAACATCCTGAAATTTTGCATGCAATCTTTCATATTCCATCGGGTTGTACTCATCATCTTCGTCACTATTTTCCTCACTTTGCCTTTTGAAAGTTTCATTGGTTCTTCTCATTGATGTTAATGTCCTTCGTATTCCATGTTCCATAAGTTTCCTTTTATTTTTCTCAACAGTCATCTGGCGTTGCCTTTTATATTCATCGATGCTGTTCTTGGGGTCTCCAGAACAAATCCATGTGACTTTTTAGTTTGTCTACCAAATGCATCATCTAAGTGTCATCACCATTACCTAAGCTAGCCTTAGTCACATGACCTTCAAATAAAGTCTTGCGCACACTGTTTCTTGGAGTATTAGAAGGAACATCTACAAATTCTGCATGCAATCTTTCATATTTCATCAGGTTATACTCATAGTCTTCGTCACTATTTTCCTCACTTTGCCTTTAGATAGTTTCATTGGTTCTTCTCATTAATGTTAATCTCCTTTGTGTTCCAAGTACCATAAGTTTCCTTTTATTTTTCTCATTAGTCATCTGACGTTACCTTTCACATTCATTGATGTTGTTGTTGGGGTCTCCAGCACCAAATGAATTTGAAATCCTTTTAGGTTTTATGATAGTTCGTAAGGTGTCCAAAGTGATTTACATGATTGGTCTACAATAAAATGCAAGTAGAAGTGTTAGATAAAACTAATCAGATAAAATTTTTAATGAATTTCATAATGAAAAGATATGAATAGAATAATACTTACCAATGACATTGAGGTTTAAATGATATATCTGTATCTTCTTAAAGTGGAGCATGTAAAAGAGAAAACTACAAATAACTAAAACAAGGATATCTAGCAAACTCAAATTGCATATAAGATAGAAAACATAATCTCTTGCTGCACTACACAAGCAGCAGCTGCTGCAGTGTCCGACTGCATTGCACAGGCAGCAGCAGCTGCAATGTCCGATTGCCTCGACAGACTATGAGAATTTCTTTTACACATTTGCACTTACCTTTAATTTGCTAAAAAAGAAAGAAAATAACTGCTATATATATAAAACAAACAAAATAATGACTTAATCAAACACATAAACACTTATTAGACACGTTTTCCATGAATTTTCCAACTACTAAAAAGGTTCACAATAGCACTATCGTTAGTAAGTGACAAGTTGATCCTTTTTTAGTAGTTGGATAATTCATAAAAAACACATCTAATAAGTCTTTATGGGTCTGATTTAATCATTATTTTGTTTGTTTTATATATATAGCAGTTATTTTTTTTTGTTTTTTGGAGCAAACTAATGGTAAGTGCAACTATGGAAAATAAATTCTCGTAGTCTGTCCAGGCATTCGAACACTGAAGCAGCTACTGCTGCCTGTGCAGTGTAGTCGGATACTGCAGTAGCTGCTGCTGCTCGTGCAGTGTAGTTAGAGATTATGTTTTATTTCTTCCACGCAGTTTGAGTTTGCTAGATATCATTGTTTTAGTTATTTGCAGTTTTCTATTTTACATGCTCCTCTTTAACAAGATACAAATGTATCATTTAAATTTTAATGTCATTGGTAAGTATTATTCTACTCATATCTTTTCATTAAGAAATTCATTAAAAATTTTATCTCTTTAACTTTATCTAACACATCTACGTGCATTATTATTGTAAATCAATCATGTATATCACTTTGGACACTTTATGAACTACGACAAAACATAAAAGGATTTCCAATTCATCTAGTGCTGGGGACCCCAAGAACAGCATCAATGAATATGAGAGGCAACGTCAGATGACTATTGAGAAAAATAAAGGGGAAATTATGGAACTTGGACTACAAAGGACATTAACATCACTGAGGAGAACCAATGAAACTATCCAAAGGGAAAGTGAGGAAATAGTGACGAAGACTATGAGTACAGCCCGATGGAATATGAAAGATTGCAAGCAGAATTTGTAGATGTTCCTTCTAATACTCCAAGAAACGGTGTGTACAAGACTTTATTTGAAGGCCATGTGACAAAGACTAGCTCAAGTAATGGTCATGACACTTAGATGATGTGTTTAGTACACAAACTAAAAAATCACTTAGATTTGTATGCCATGTTAATCGTCTATTTGTTAATTTTTTTGTTCTCTATATTAGGTAAAATGCACAAACCTACAAAATCAAGTTCTGGACATGAAAATGAAAATTTGTTTTCTTTAGGTAAAGCTAGATTTGATATTTTTGTTTAATTATGTAATAAACTATTGTGTTGCTTATTTAATTATGTATGTAGGTGAAGGAGTTCATGTTGAGCCAAATGATGTTGTACGTTCCAACGAAGGAAGCAGTTTGCATATGCCTATATCAGACGGATAAGTGCAAAGGACAAGATCATCTCTTTCACTTAGAGAGAATGATTCAAATTACTTCCATGATAGAGGTAACCTAAGATAAGATCTCTCTCACTTTCACACATACATAAAGATCATCAAGCTTTTTCGTGTTTTATGTTTCCTCTTTTTCTTGGATACTTTTTGGGTAGGCAAAAACATGTGCATCTTGAATTGCTTAAGATAGACACTGGTTATAGCTGTACAAGATAAGAGCTATAACTATGGAGTTTAAATACTTTGAAGAGCATGCTGAACTCTATTAGTAATTCTTGTAACTATAATCATGGAGTGTAACTTTTAAATGTAGGTAAAAATGTGGGTAGCATTGCACACCAGAGCAATGAGAAACAAAACGAAGCTAATGCATCCAACAAAAGAGGTTTTTATTACTTTGTTTTTTTTTTAATTAATAATATAGAAGGTTATATGATCACCATAGTTATATTATTCTATACTTCAACTTCCTTACCCAGACATGGGAAAACAAAACGTCTAAACTGGAAAAGGAAAAGGGAGTTTGATTAAAGATAAGCGGAGATTGAACTCCCACCAGAACTCAAATGTGTTATCGGAAGCAACAGCACTTAATTTATTAGTGAGGCTAGCTACTTGATGAAACACTACATGCCATTGGATGTGGAGAAGTGGGACCATATAAATGTAGATAAGAAAAGAAAATTCTTTATGAAGCTGAAGGCTTTTTCTCCCTCAGACTGCCTTGATATCATCCCCTCTCACTATTTTATCATCAACATTTGGCATTATATGTGTAGGGTATGTTTAAATTGCATCATGGTTGTCATGTTGAAAGGGCAATTGAGCATCATTGCAAGGTTTGGTATAGGAAGTGGCATTATGACTTGAGGTAAAAAGTGTACAATGACTATGCTACTGTAGCTGACTGTCGAGATAAGTAACCCAAGGAAGTGGAATGGAAATGGTTGGTGAATTATTGGGATAGTGATAAGTTTAGAGTAAGTGTACAACTCTCTTTTTACCATGTAGTAGATATGACTGGTTACTCCTTTCTCCATTTTTATTGGTACTTTGGTGTCGTAGTGAGATAAATACTAAAAGTCAGTAGTCTCAAAAAATACGAGCAAAAGTTGGAACAAAGACAATTGCCAGTACTTTCTATGAGATGGTAATAACTTCTTCTGGCATTGCATATCACCTATTCTTTGAGTTCAATACAAAGTTCCTGGCCTTCAGTCTTAGCATTGGTCCATGTTGATCTATTTCTTCTTATAACCCACTTTCACACCAAATAATTAACATCAGAATTTTCTTAAATGACTTTAGTTGCGAAAACCAACGACTAGGACTAATGAGTTAGATGTGGAGTCTCAACCGAAAAATGAAGGGGAAGAGGAACCATGCTATTTATATTTATGGAAGATTTAAAGAATAAAGGAATATAGGAGTTGGTCTGATGAGCTTGCAGAGAAAGCATACGAGGAACTTCAAGAAATACATAAAAAAGAACTTGATATATATGGAGTGGATAATCTCACTCCCTAATAGGCCTTTACCCTCATCCTAAAACACCATGAAGGATCAAATCATCAGAGGAGCATGGTTCAAGGTTTGATAACATTCACTAAGTATCAAAACCAAGTCATTAGTGAGGTTGACATCCAAGAGAGAATTGACGCTGACATCAATAGGCTGGTATCTCAAATCCATGAGTCATATGAAGCCCGTCTTCGTGCTTTAGCAGAAAGACTAGGTCCTTCAAGTGCACATGTTTGTGTTAACAGGATAACAAAAATTTCTATTTTCTAGGAAATTAGTCATTATAGTGTAATATAACTAAATGAGTTTGTAACTCATGCATAGCTACTATCAAGTGGATCATCTCGACATCTTTCTTCTTCTTCCATGGAGTATAGTCCAAGAGGATAAAAGGTATGTTGGATTTTTATACAGTACATGGGCATTGGTGGTATCAGTTAATGTGAGATATGAATTGGCATTGTGATGGTTATGCAAACTGTGAGGATTTGAATTGACATTAGATTGGTTGTGCAAATAGTAAGTGTAGCCCTAGAAAGTACATCTAATGTTCTTGAGGATTTGTGTTTTTGATTTGGTTGTTGGTTGTGAATATCTAGGATTGTCAATGGTCATGGATGTTTAGGATTATTTTTATATTTTACTTTGTTATGTTTTAGTGATTTCATTATGGTCTTGTAATTGGTTTACGTTGTATGGTGCCTTTAAAAATACTTGGGATATTTTTGAGGATTTGTTTGAATTGGTTTGCATTGAAACTTTATAAAGCCATTGCTATTTGACTTCAATGGTGGAATTTTGTGGTTGGATCACAAAAATGCTGAACACGGATCACCGTTTAGGTGCTCGACAAATCGCACAGTACAGGGTGCCCCTGCACAGGCAGGCCACACCTACACTGTACAGGTTGCTGCACTATACAGGCAGCAGCACTTGCACTGTGCAAGCTGCACCTACAGCACTGTGCAGGTTGCTGCCCTGTACAAGTTATAGCACCTGCACTATGCAGGTTGCACCTGCACTGTGTAGGCAGGCTGTACCTACTATGCGGTCTACACTAGGACCGTGTATATGTCGCTTGTATCTGTTCAACGTACATTTATAGTGCAGATCGTGTACATGTCGTATACATTCTTTGCATTAGCATCAACCCAATTCCTGAATGTTATCAATTTTCTGATTATTTAAGTAACACATTAAGCATTTTACCGTATTGGCAGTTACGAAGTCCATTTGTTTTCATATTTGTTTGAGAATCATATCAATGTAGATTAGATTGGGCAATGGACTGGACTGGGCTGGGCTGGACCCGGCCAGCCCGTTAACTAAACGGGGGGTTGAGTCCAGTGCATTTGTTAATGGGCTGGGCAGGGTTATCGGCCAAATGAACCCCTCCCGCCTATGGCCCGACCATTACTACTTAAGGAGTGGTTTTGGTTAGTTAATTTTTCAACTAATGTATTTGTAATTTTTTAATCAAATTAAACTAGTCTGAATTCAAAATTAGAAAATATACAATCAAGCTAATAAACGGGTGGGGTCAAGTCGGCCCATGGACGGCCTGTTTTGGACCCGTTTAAAAATGGAACAAGCTTACGTAAAACAACGGTGTATAATAATTATTGTTATATATAAAGTGTTAGTAATGAGATTAACTAATTAGAATATATAAACTAGTGTGTCAATTAGGTTAAAAAATAATGGGTTAGTAAACGGGCCGTTAATAGGCTCCCCAATCCAGCCCGTTAATATGCCTTAATGGGCTAGCCCATTAATGGCCCCATCCATTATTGACCCGACCCTTTATTAGCCCTATTTGAAATGGGCTGACCGCATAATCCAATGAGTGCCCGGTCTGTTGCCCACCCCCAATGTACATTGTCATATGTTTTATATGCTAATAAGAACTGATGCTAAGGCTTATTTCTTTATTTACTTAGTCTTTCATACAGGCATCCCATTCAAGGAATAATATTGGACGAGCATACGTGGTAAAGAGGACAACATGTTGATCATGGAGTCTTCGTTCAATTTTTCTCTTCGCTTTCTTAATTAGTTAGCAGAATCTAAGTTTCTCGAATGTCAATACTTATGGAATTATTCAATTTCTCATTCATTCCAAATTCTAAACAAAGTATATTTATGAAGAATAATACTATGTGATTCTACTTCTGATATATGAAATAAATTCTCATTGTCTAGTTTTGTCTTTGGCTTCCTTTATTTATTTTTATTTATTAAGTACATTTATCTATAATATTTAACTTCAATACCAATTGTAAAAGCTAATTATATCATAACTTTACCAATATCAAAAGGTAATTATCTCATAACATATATCCATAAAATTTAAAACGAAATTCAATTGCACAAAAGCGTATGATGGAATAGTTATACATTTGTAGTGGCATAATACGATTTGTCACTAAATGTATTCAAATTAGACACCAAAAGCCAAATTTGTAGCTAACTACATTGCCACAAATATGATGTTTTTGTAGCAAATATATTTTTATAGCAATGTTTGATTTGCCGCAAAGTATGAGCTATTGCAGCAATTTGATAATTGCGGCATATTGAATTGTGCCACAAAAGCTTTATATTTAGTAGCAAATGTCAATTTGCCACAATAGCCTTTTGTAATGCAGTATCTGTGGCAACTTTGTAGCATATTTTCAAATTGCCACAAAAGGTTATTGCAGTAATATTTAAGGATATTGTGAAAAAACCAAAAGCTACAAAAATTAGATTTTCTTATAGTGTTTGGAAGCGATTCGTGGGACGGAATGTTTGATCTCATGGTGTTGAACTTTTGGTTATCAAGTCCCATCAGAAATTGATGGGGCTTTTCCACACTCACAGTCGCAAGTGTAAGATAACAACATTTGGAACATTCCAAGTTCCATAAAGTTTTTAATTTTGTAAAATACTCGGTTACTGGTAGATGTTCTTGTCCAATCAGAGGCATCTCTCATTTTGGTTGACGAACTCGAATTGAGTCACCTTGCGGATACCTCTCTTCAAGGTATACTTGCATATGCTATAGATCCGTGAAGATTTTTGTCTATCATATTGCAAAGCCAAGCTGTTACCATCGAATCACACTTCTCCCAGGCATGAACATATGGGCTCGTTTTGCTGATTTTGTTATAGTTCTATTAATAAATCCAAATTTATTTTTTGGTATGAGAGAATTAATGATAGAAATACCCCAATTCTGGTAATTGTCTCCATTGAGAATCAGTAGACTGATAATGTACCTAGCATGATCAAAACTGTTTAGGTAATAGGGTGATTAAGGGTCATTGTAGCCAGTTTTTGAATTTTTGCCTTTTGATTGTCTTCCTTGTCTCCCATTACTAGGTATGTGATTTGTAATTTTACATGAACAATCTTCTTTTGTTTAAGCACTTAAAACCATTTAGCAATGAATGTAGTAACTCGTAAATTTACGTAAATGCTCAAACCCTTTAATTTTATCAATGTTGGACAAACCCCACTTTTAAAACTCTGACAGGTTGGCCCATAATTTTAACCCAACCAATTTATCAATCGTATAAAAAGCATCCAGCTCTGACTTGACACAACCTTCTAACTATGGATCTTTTTTTATAGGGGGCCCACGCAGGGGGGAATTGTTGCATGTTACCAGCTTTGTATATGCCCTCTCATAAGCATAGGGAAATACTGAAATAGATCGAATAGTATTAACCCAGTCCAAACAGTTATATAAATGTAAGTAAAATTTGTCAAAACACAACAAAGGAAGGAAGAGAATTGTGTCTTATTATTCATGCAGCAGCCGAACACATCAAATATATACATATGCACGCATAAAGCTTTACCTCTAACCCTAGCTTAGCCTCTAAGTTAGGTATAAAATATTATCCCTAACAGAAACAATATTATCTTCAAAATATATACAATATTATATGCCATAACACACTATATTCTATAACACTCTGCCTCAAGTTGGAGCATGTGGATTCACACTGCCCAACTTGCCCTATAGAAATTGAAACTGCTACTTTCCCAATGCTTTGGTGAATATATCTGCTAGCTGATGTCTGGAGGGTAAGTAGGAGCGGATGAGATCACCAGAACGAATCCTTTTGCGAACAAAATGACAGTCAATTTTGATATGTTTGGTCCTCTCATGGAAGACAGGATTCTTGGCTATATGCAAAACATCCTGATTATCGCAAAAGCGTTTGATAGGCTATTGAAGAAATACTCCCATGGCGGTAAGAAATGATTTGATCCAAATCACCTCGCTAGTAATTGTAGCCATGGCTCTATACTCAGGTTTAGCTGACGATCGAGAAACTGTACTTTGCTTTTTGGTTTTCCATGAAATTGGAGAATCGCCATAAGTCACGAAGCACCCAATTAAAGAATGCCTTGTGATGGGGCACGCCCCCCAATTTGAGTAACAGAAGGCATAGAGCTGCAAATTAGAGTCACTTCTTAACAATATCCCTTATCCTGGGTTGCCCTTTAGATATCTCAACACCTGCTTAGCTGCCTCCATATGCTCTTTTCTAGGATGTTACATGAACTGAGACAAGATGTGTACCGCATAACACAACTCAGGCCTAGTAATGGTTAGGTAGATGAGATGACCTACCAACCGATGATACTGTGTGGCATCTGACAATGGCTTTCCAATCGCTAAGGTAAGTTTATGGTTGGTCTCCATAGGGAATGCAACCAGTTTAGATCCAAGCATGCCACATTCATTTATGTTTTGTAAGGCATACTTCTGCTAACAAAGGAAGAGCCCCTTGGGACTTCGCGTAGCTTCAAGTCCCAGAAAATATTTTAAGGCACCTAACTCCTTTTTATGAAAGCATTGACTTAGATATTCTTTGAATTGAATACAAGTCTGAGAATCATTACCGGTTAGCACCAAATCATCAACGCACACCAAAAGAGCTATGTACTTGCCTTTTTTCTGATAGGTAAATAAAGAATAATCAGCATATGACTGAACAAATCCATACTCAAGCAGTTTAGAACACAGCTCGGAAAACCATTATCGTGGAGCTCGATGCAGCCCATAAAGAGACTTATGAAGTCTGCACACCTTACGGGGATTAGAAGACCTAAAACCGGGCGGCATCTTCATAAAAACTTCTTCGTCAAGATCTCCATTAAGGAACATGTTATGCACATCCATCTGATGCAATTCCCATCCTTTAGCAGCCGCCACCGAAAGGAAACAATGCCCACTCACCATCTTTGCTACTGGGGTAAAGGTTTCATGG
>NCQT01073668.1:2405-15165 GCA_002740465.1 Stenocereus thurberi
GTTAGATGTCATATCCACCATTAATGGTGCGAATTTAGGTGAGAAAGTAGATCTAGGGTAGTTGCCGCTGAAGCAAATCGCATCAGAAATCGAAAAGCATTTAGCGATTTTGGGGGCCAAATCGGGGTTTTTGTGAGTAAAAATTAACTGAAATCGAGCATAGCAGGAGGCTTGATGGGAAAGCAAAGGGGTTTCTCTATTAAAGAACACAGAAGGGGTGGTTGAAGGTTCAGTGAAGGTAGACAAGGGGGGGTCTGGTGGTTTCTTCATGTGGGAAGGCAGCTCTCTGGAGATATTCTTGGTCTCTCTCTAGAGTCTTCTCCTTCTCTCTCTAGAGATTTTCCGATACATAATATACACATTTGTAAATACCTATGCCAAATTTGGCAAGATGTCGGGGCCTTTTGGGAAGACAATGGCGATTTGCTTGGTTCAACCTGATCTATGCCGTTCAGACTATTTAATGCGAGAATTGAATCAAACAAACGCTACCAATATAGCTCAAATCACAAAATCTATGGAGAAAACTAATTGACGCTAGCTCATCTCGGGCCACCAATGGACACTAGAAAGTCGCCAGGAGTAGCCCAAAGAGGTAAAACCTTAGGATCATCCCGCCCCATTTTTGTGGGCTATTCAATATAGACATCATAGACATGGGCTAATTGGCCTGTCTAGACCAGCCTATGCCATAATCATCCAAAATCTGCCCGCTCTGATCAATTCTTTATTAATTAGTTTGAAATCTTCAAGTACTTTCTAAAACTAAATTTACAAAATTTTAAATCTTTTTGAAAAAAATTAAATGGGATTAATGCATAAATTATCCAAAATTTCAAAGAGTTCAAAACCAATAACAGTAGCCAGTTTTTACAACATTTAAAAAAAGGCTAAATCTGATCGAATTGAGGGCCGAGTCATAAGAGTTGGAAAATAAGGTTTTCTTGACTTTGAATAAATGATAACCAAAGTCTTTTGTTCTTATTTTAAATTATTTTATTTTTTAAGTGAGGGTTAGCAAGCCAGATTAGAGGGTCAAAACTTCTACTTATATCTAACCCTCATCAAAATCAGGTACCCTCACATTGAGCGTAAGGGAAAGTTGAAAGTCAAAAAACCCAACCTTACCCTCTTTCTTTAAGGTTGGGGCAGGGCAGGTTGACTGGGGCCCTGACCCATGATCAGGTCTAATAAGAATGAAGCCAATGATGCATACGTTGTTTGGTTGGAAACCAGCCCAATTAACATTAGGCCAGCCTAGTCTGCGTCCAACGAGCCCAGTTAGCAATTTAACATTAGGCTAGCCTGGTCTGCTAACCGACCCAGGCCGAACCAACTTACCTGGCCCGAGGCGGCCTGGGGTCAATGTGATAAGCGACTGTAGGAATGATTCGACATTGAAATGCAAGACGCTTTAACGGCACGAATGAATATCGTGAAATGGCAATTCTAGTGCAGTTGACCCAATGAAATGATTGCCACCGAGAAAAACAACAAACAAATAAATTATTAGCATTGCCGACACATGAATTATTCATAGGAGAAAAATAAATTGAGGTTTCCAGAAATATCCAAGCAACATTGTGACGTTGTCAGCCATATTGATCTGGTGAACAAGAGCTCTAACACAGCTAGTGTTAGCTGTCAGTGTCAGCATGCTTTGCATTGGCCCACACATTCAAATGATGCACCGACAGATGTCACTAGAGTGAGACAACCCAGAAATAATGATCAAGAATACAACGTGCCTGCTCAACTATCCAAATGGTATTTGTCAATCCTGGTGTTCAAGTCCATGAAAATTGACAGATGTCCTTTAACCACATGTGCTAATAAAACACAAGAGCATGCCAGCCAGAGTTGAGAGGATAAATTTTGCATGTTCAGGGCAAATAAAGTGCCCCGTGCTTTTTATCCATATCAAACTACCGATTATCTTACATAGGTACTTCAACTGAAATGAATAGTTCAGATAATAGTGGACTCATTACTGCTTAGTTTTGCATGTGTAAATAACACAGTTGGTCCCAAGGGACAAAGCTGCTTCTTATGTCATTCAAGAGGGAAAAATCGCCAACCTGCCAAGATTACAAAACCACTACAAAGGGAACATTCAGCAGTGTCAACTACTACATGGCAATAACACCCCTATACCGGGCAGATTCTATCAACAACAGCCACCTACACAACAAATTTCTCTGCTGCGGCACAAAACATAGGCCGCAAGAGCAGGAGACATTGCTGCTATCTCACTTCCAGTGGGTTCAAAAACTTCAACCAAATCAATATAGATATTTACAGGTCACCTTGTACCTTTCCTCCTGATTCTCCAACTCCGAGTGTTCTTTGGCTCCTAAGCATCTCAAACACAGGCCAAAAGCAATCTGCAAACTAGTACTGGCCCACCTTTTACTGAAATGCTCTGGGGGGCAAAGATGACATTGCCATGAAAGAGATGCAGGTCATTTCAAACATTACCTCACTTTTGTCGTTCATTAAACCGTTCTCTCGCCTTCCCATAAAGCTCGAGTGTATCTGCATGGGTGGGATCAAGACAAAGAGCTGCTTCACAATCTCGAAGGGTGGAAGCAATGTCGCCCATTGAGTCATAAAATGCAGCTCGAAGGTGAAGCAGCTGCAAATCGGGTTTAAAGAATATGGCCGTTGAGAGCTCTGAAATGGCATCGTCCTCCTTGTGGTCGTCCATTAGCACTGCAGTTAAATGAACAGTTACTAGAAGATCAGAGGACTTCCTAGCAAAGAGTAGCTAAGCTGACAGCTGTTTATCTATTAGAATGAAATGCAGCAATATTTCCCAAATTGTGCAGTAAAAGAAGGTGAAATAATTCTAATTCTTGCCCCAAGGCAATCTGAGCATGTTTGATAACCTGTGCACAATATAAAACTGCAAGCTAATTAGAAGGTCCTGCCCTTTTGCAAGTTAGGCATAAGGCTCTACACAGATTTGACTTCCCGACAACCTGCCCCGGCAGCAGGCTAATAAGGCTTGTGGCCTAGAAGGCTGCAGGGGCTTGTCCAATGCTGCAATAGGGTGTTCCAAAGATAATTCTTCTATTGTAGCTTTTTGGCAACCAGAACGAGGTGCCATAACATAAGAAGCTTTAACCATATTCAAGCGTTCTGAGAGACACAATTAGCAATAAGTGAAATCCCCTGATGTGTCTTCTTTGTGGTCAAACATTCAAGCTGAAAATAATAGCAGCAGCACTACATAAGCAAGTTAACTTGACGGAAGTCATGATAATGAATCCAGAGTCTGCTGAGAAAATGAAATTCAAGCCACACGTTCAAAAGGAGCCAGACTACATCTCAGCAACTCTGGAATCAACCAAATCAATGCTAACAGTTCATCTCCTATTGCAAATTGCTAGCAAACTATTGTGACATAGTATAAGATACATGCATATAGTCCACTACGCAAAACTTGATTATGCACTAGGAAGTGTCACTGGGACACAGCTTTCTTCTTGACAAATCTGGAGTATTTACTCCACATGAGTTGATGGTAGAAATGGGAATCATACTATCACGGCCCACACATG
Source organism: Stenocereus thurberi (assembly GCA_002740465.1). NCBI lineage: Eukaryota > Viridiplantae > Streptophyta > Magnoliopsida > Caryophyllales > Cactaceae > Stenocereus > Stenocereus thurberi. The sequence goes on from NCQT01073668.1 coordinate 5,969, forward strand.
GAGTCACTTTCTTTGACAAATTAGCATTACAACACTTAACCTATTGGAAGGGGCTTTTAGTTGTCTCATGACTACACTATTACTGCACTTTGAGCACTAAAGAGACCGAAAATTTTTAGCGTTCTAGGTCAGAAAAAATGAATGCAATAAGATGAGTTCCAAATAATGGTAAAATAAAGACACAGCACTCGAAAAAGCAATAGAACAAGAAAAATAACAAACATACCAGCTGCCCTGTATCTATATGGGTATGTCCTCAAGGGGTCAAGTTGTGTTGCCATAGCAAGATCTTCCTTTGCCATTTCACGATCACAATACTCAGAACGTTTTTCATAAGCTGATGCATTATTGCTGGCTTTTTCTATCAACTTTGTCATCTCATCATATGCAGCCTTCCGCTGATTTTTGAGATGATATACCCTTGCTAGACCTTGATGCGCTCTGGTGTGCTTAATATTAAGAGCATTCATGTAGCAATCAGCAGCAAGGTCCAGCTTTTCACAGTCTACATACACACTACCTAAATTATTCAATGCCTGCAGACATGCAGAGACACTGGTGAATAACATCATAGATATATGCAGAAACAATAATGTTCCAGAAAATACGCATACTTGTCCTTTTCGTAGACCATCTGAAGGGCATCTAAGAGCTTCCTCCAGCAAATGTATAACATAAGATGAAGACTCCTGATCAAGATTGGAATCTGCCAAAGCATATGCTTTTAGGAAAAATGCTTCAAACGATCTCTGGATGGCAAGAGACTCCTCAGCCTTTGCCAAAGCTTCTTCACGATGTCCTGTATCGTATAAAATCCATCCTTCATAGACAAGCCTTTCATGCTTTGAAGTGGATGAGTTTCGCGCCAATCTTAGACTGTGCATGGCTGCCTTTTGGCAGTTCAACCTGTTAATGATGTTTTGGAAGGGACAGATGAAATAAAAGATTCTATCAGGCACTGAGAAATGGAGAGAGGAAAGGCAATATGGAACTTTTCAATTATGTTAATGCACCACTTTGTAAGCTACTAAACAAAGAATAGTTTAAATTTTCCAAAATTTGACAGTGCATACAAAAAATCATTCAATGACAATTCCATCTATAGATTTTTTAGTTGTAGACCACCATAACCAACATATGATTGGTCAGTAGAAAAGCACACGACCTGAAATGATGAAATTTGACGTAGCAATACACATGCAGAATTACATATGCAGCCACAAAGGCATGTCCCCACACTTGAAAAAACAACAGTCATTTGGCATGTAGGATCAGAGGAGTATACAAAGCTGAGCTGCAGCATGAAAGAGAAATTCTGGACCTACAACTAAAATGAGGAACTCTTCAACTTTAGCCTTAGATATTAAATTGGTCCCACGAGTTCTTAAAATGATTTATATGATCCATTCCTCTTAAATGTGGGCACAGTACCACAGTGCACACCATCAATGAGACAGCTTTTGACTGAACTCCTGCCCACCAGGAAATATCTGGGCAGTGGCCACGCCTACAAGAACAATTGCAGTACATCAATAGACTAGTCTCTCACTCTATATACCAGGAATCCTGGGATTCTGAAGGATAAAAGTGCAGTAGCATTTTGGGGCGGGCAGCAGTAACATGCGATTGTGAAGAAAAGCTTAGTAAGTTGTGGTGTCAGTGAGAAGGAGCTCCTTTCAGACATTAGGTCCATAATAGGCCCCAATGGCTACTGATGCCTAGATGAGGGATCCAAACCATTAGAAGTATTATATGCAGCCACCGTAGTAAAGTTTTAGTGGACGCGCTGCCATAGATTTGACAGAAAAAAGTAAAGTTGATGAGAACAAGAACAGTACAAAACTCATATAGAAGTTTCTTCATCACCCATTAGATTTTTGGTTATTCTGCCAAGGTCACAAATCCCAATTAATTTCAATCTTAGTGACTCGAGCGTTTGTAAGTCTTGTTCTTTCTTTTTATGGGATGTCGTTAAGATGCTCACTGCTTTCTGCTTCTTACTTGGGAGTGTTGGGACCCCTCATTGAAATATGTTCACGTTTAAACCTAATAATTCAAACAAGCACGAGAGAAACCATCTTCTATACATTCGGAGAACTGAAACTCTTTGTCTGTGCAATTTTTCCAGCTGAGATTGCTGTGACTCTAGCAAAATTTCTCACTCGATTGCCCTCTGCTTCAATTTCAATGAAGTAGAAGATGGTCAACAGTTTGTTAGGGTCCAACAAAAACAACCTTAGTACAATTCAAGGACAATGCTGGTACATTGCAACACCTTCTCAACCCCCCCCCAAAAAAAAAAGCAGGAAAAAATTATAAAAGACGATATAAAAACTACATACATTCAATCTTAATGCACATCCCCCCTGCCTAAATGGTACACCAATGTGATTCAACTCATGAGACAGATACTGTATGTGATTCAACGAAATCAATATGCTATTGGCCATCATAGGAAAAAATGACTAAGAAAAGCATGAAAGACACTGTCACTTCAGAGGGCTACCTGGTTTTGCAGCATTAAATCTTCTAATATGCTATTGACCATCTTACACGATCGATTAAGCACTATAGAGGTAGAAACAAGGATTTGCCTATGGATTTTCATTGATTTAGTGAAGGCCTAGAGAGTTGTTATGGAAATACTTTCAGAAAAATAATGTGCCTATGTATAGATATAAATTCAGCTTATATTGAGACCTAAAATGAGTGTTTGATGTTTAGTTGGGACTTGGCATGCAAAAAACTTTTCTTTCAAAACTGGGTTGCACCAACAGTCATCTTTAAGCCCCTTTCTCTTTAGGTATGTTTCTCTTAATTGTTTCAGAATGAGCTAACTACAAAAACTTGAAGTATGATGACCCTTGATGTGTCAGACAGTCATCCCAAAGTGTTTTATAACTCTGGAGGGACACCTTTAAGTCTAAGGGTTAGAGTCGTTAGACTGAATGATCAGAATGCAAGTTTACCGATAAAATACTGAACATAGATGTTGAAGTTCAGAATGGCATTATTGGCCAAAGTGAAGAGAGTAGGAGGGAAGTATTAACACCAAATGTCCATAACACTAGAGAAGCAACCTAAAGTTGAAGGTTTTCTAGATTAAGCATTCAGAAAGCAAGTTTACTGACAATATAAATAATGCAGATTATGAAAGAAGGAATGTCTTAGATACCTTGGTCACTAATTCGTCTCCAAGTGGACTATGGCAGATTGACACTGTCTTATCATGTAAGGCTGAGGTCAAAACAGAGGAGCATGTCTCAGCTTTTGTGAGAAAATTGCTTACTCGATACGGAGGGAGGGGGGAGGAACTACCAAGGTCCTTCAAAAATATTGTTTTTTTCCCCCATTTGATGGCAATCAAGTGAGTCATGTTCTGATTTCCGAACATAATGGCAGATAAGGATGCCTTGTTAGACCCACAGTCGTAGTAGAAACAATAAAATCAAGACCGATGTGATTTGAGATACGACGGGAGTAACTGGGACGATAAGATATGAAAAAGGAGTAAATACAGTATGGACACACCCAGTGAAGATACATCCTAGTGAGGTGCAAGAGGACAATAGGAATAAACTCTAAAATTTGCAAAAAGCCGGTATAAAAGCAAAGGATAGAAGATCAAACAAGTTTAAACTGCCAGTATGCCATTAGCTAGCAAGGATACAAACTTGATTATGGGATTCAGGCATTATAGAATTAGCATCGACAAATTTATATGACATTCCTTCTCCTTTGTCCAATTACTTTAACCTCTTCAAACTTTGAATTAGGTGGCTTTCATTGCCCTATAAAGGCTTTCCTTATGCTTCCTACAGTAGCCAGTTTGGGCAGCTGTCACCTCATGTTTTTCATTGCCTTTTCATTTCACCAGAACTTATGGCTCCAGATATCACGTTTCTATCCCCTACACCCTGCTTAGGCTGGACTCCAAGTGATGGGTTTGGCTTGGAAGTATCATGTCGTATGCTGCTCTGTTGATGCTTTATTTTCTTAGCATTTCCAACCAGTCTCCTCCTCATACAATCTTCTTTCGCTATACCATTTTAAGTTTTCCCTCCTTCCATAACTGATGCTGCTATTCCTAACATTGTCACATTTTTTTTTTTTTCAGGGTGCTTTCAGCAACATTGATATGGATAAGGTTGCTTCCTCAACTCCATACCAAAAGTATCCGGACAACTAAACCAGATTATAACAACTGAATCAAAATTATAAGCCGATAAGTGACCTTTGATACTCCTATCAGCAGCAAGGAAACCGAGTTTGTGACGTAGGGTTTTATTCAAGCAAGTAAGTGCATTCTGTGTTCACATCTCAGAAGCAAAACAAGGTTTCTCGTCCTTCTTATTGTACATGGATATTACAAAGTGGCAAGAATAGCGAGGTCAATATTTAATAGCAGTAATGCCTGTCAGTTTGCTAGTGGTCAATTGCAAAGGATCATAAATTATAACCAAAAATAGAGGCATTCTTCAGTGTCATAAACTAGTCATGCAGATGGCCATCCACAAGACCCTCCAAAATAGCTTTACATGAGTGCATCTAGGAATATGAACTATAAAGAAAAAGGTAACCTTCAGCGAAACCAAAGTTAAACTGAAAGTGAGTCAACCCTCACATCATCGGAAGCATCAGAGGTCAGTAGCACATAATAATATGTATTTTACTTACCGCAAGAGAAGAAGAGATTGACGGAACCTGAGGAGACTTTTTCCAGGGTCATTTGCCAACATATGGTGCACAACAGCCAACGATCCAATATCATCAACAGATGACCATCTGTCATACAATTGCATCCAACAATCAGCCTGACTCCACTGTTGGACATGAAGGCGAAGGAGCTCCACCAGCTGTTCTGCATGTACCTTCCCATGGAACATCATGTAATACGGGTCCAATGTCAAAAGTGCCCGAATGTCTCTTAGAGCTCCATCATAATCCTCTAGGGCAATAGAAAACCAAGCTCGTAATTCAAGACAGTCAGGGGAGACCTTGAAGCCAATGACCTTGTTGATTTCTGAAATGGCTGCTTCACACTTATTTTCTTCTAGCAATGCAACTGCTCTGTACTTGTAGGGAAATGATAAAGTGGGATCTAACTCTGTTGTCTTGTCAAGATCTGCCATTCTCTCCTTTCCCACACAATAGAGAGACCGTTCCTGATACATCCACCCAGTGGGAGTATAATCAGAAATTAGAGAGTTTATCTTCTTGTAAGCTGTATACTTGTGGCCGCGCTTATATTTTGTCCTAGAAACACCTACTATCGAATAAACATGACCTGCCTCCGCAGAAGCCTCAAACCAATGCTGGGCATCCTTATGCTCATCCCTTTCATACATGACACAACCCAATTGATGGAATGCAAGTTGTTTCTGCCATGTAGTAGTAGCAGACTCGGCTAGCCTCTCCAATAACATTATGGTCGTGTTAGATTTCATGTCTTCCTCCATGGCAGTTTGGCTAAGGAATAGGTACAATTGAAATGAAGAATGCCCGGCCAATGCAAGCTTATCATTAGCCTCAGCAGTACAAAAGAACTTCATCACTTCAGGATTGTGCAAAGAACCAGGAAGCTCTCTCAAAAACACCTGTAAGCAAGCAGCCACTAGAAGATATGCCGTCTCCTCCAACCCATATTCCATAAGTATCGAAGCCCTCTCGGTGTCAGTAACCAGTGATGATAAATAAACATCACAAGCCATCTTTAACTCATCACAACAAAACCTGTTTGCCAAAGAAAGTAGCTCTAAAACAACAGGCGGTTCAAATGAATCCACCTTCTTCCTCCTACTATATAGCTCCAATGCTCTAATAGTGTTAGCAGAGAACTCATTCCTGGTAAAATTTATCTTCTCCCTTCTTGATTCAACAAAACCACCATACAACAATGTATTAAAAGGCCTAGAAAGTGAAGCGATATTATAACGAATACACCTTACCTCTTCATCCCCAATGATGAAGGACATGTCATAATCCTCCTCGGATGTCGAGCATTCCTCAATATCAATTGTACTAGAAGCTTCATCCTGCCCCTCTTCATCATTATCGTCATCGTCCTTGGGTCTCCTCAAACAGGAGCAATGATCAAAAGCTGACTCGGGATCGTAACCCGAAACCAAGCTAGCTTTAGGACATTCAATGTTCCTCCCACAACAATCAAACGCCGATGACCCATGTAACTCATCTTCTCTCCGCTCAAACCTCAACCATGCCGACAGAACAACCTTGGTATGAACATCAACGGCATGCTGCCTTGCAGATCGGAGGCTACGTCGGAACAATTTGGGGTCAGAAAGGCCGCGAAAAATCGCACATTGCTCAAGGAAAACCAGAGATTTATCAAATTGAGGACAACCCTCAATTCTCCGATAAACATCAGCTAGGGTTTGGACGAAATCGACGAATTTAAGGCAGGGCTCAATCTGGGGTTCAAGCAATTCGGTGGATGGGAGGCCGTACGGAAGGAGAGATTCCTGCAGGAAATTTGTATGCTGGATGTTATCCAAATTGGAGAGGGTCTGATTCTTGCATCGGGCCGGGTTGGCCCGAACGGTACTGTCATGGAGCTGGTTGACGAGCTTGTTGTCACCGGAGGAGGGATTTATGGCGTAGACTTGGGCGCTTTTGCACCCATCGATTAGCTTCAAACTACGCATCGTTGACAAAATGTTGTGCTGCATTTCTCAAATTCAGCTCCGATCAATTCGATTCGAACAAAAGCCGTATGTCGAGATCGATGCAAACGAAGCTCCAGCGTTGCGACGAGAGAGAAAACAAGGCTGAGGAGGGAGAAAAACGGAAAGACGAGCACAAATACAAACAATAACAATAACAACAACAACAACAACAACAATAACAATGGAGGAAATGGGTTTGTTTGTGAATTGGCTAATTTTTGTGGGAAATTTTCAATTTTGAAAATGGGAAAAAGAAAAGGGAAGATTATTCGGGGGTGATCGGAGCACGTAGTTGGCCGCCCAGGGAGAAGGAAGAGGGAGTGGGGTTGGCCGTTGGAACGGCCCTTCTCTCTCTCTCTCTCAACTTTCTCTCTCTCTTTATTATCTTGGTTTTTCTGTTCTCATTTCATCCTCCGCTTAGATCAGCTTTTTGCTGGTTTTCTTTTTCCTTTTCTTTTTACGAATTTTTCTTCTCTCTCGTCACGTTTTTTCTCTGTCTATGGGTTTTTCCTTTTTTTTTTCTGGCTTTATTATTTTCATTTTTTATTTGTCTGAGTCAGTGATGGTGGCGTGGGCGTAAAACCCGTTAGAAATGGAGAGCCGCAGGCAGCAGGCAGCTTCGGTTCTCTGCCTCTCCCTCTTTCAACTACGTATGTAAATTAATTATAAATTTATTTTGATCAAACCACATTAATTAATGTTACCACACTTTCTAAATTTTTCTTCTAAATTTAAGTAGTCAGTGTTAGCTATGTTCACTGTCAATTTGGGATGGAGAACTATAGGAACCTTGTGGATCATACATATCTCCCTCCTCCTTTGTTTTTGTGTTCAAATGTAATGTGATTCCGTGAATGTTAGAGTTGCAACAATCAGATTCAATAGAAAATCTATGCAAATTTTATATTTGATGATTTTAGAAACGACTAAAATCTTTTAATTCTGTAATGATGGGAACCTAACCCAAATTCTTTGATGGTCTGTTTTTTTCAAAATATTATAAATATTTATGATAAGCATTTAGAATTGATCAATGCTGATCAATATTGACAAGTACTTAGGGCCTTTTTTTTAGATAAATTGGGGTGGGTAAAAGGATGAAGTAGGTTGAGGTAGGTTGAAATAACATTGAAGTGGGTTGAAATAGGCTGAAGTGGGTTGCATTTTTTTGTGTGATAAATTAAACTTGATTAAAATAGTGGAAGTGGGTTGAAGTGAGTTGAAATCGGTTTAAGTAGGTTGAAGTAGGTTGGAGTGGGTTGAGTTTTTTTTTTTTTCATATTTTATAGTCATAATTTTTTATCTTTCAACACTCTTTGGCATTAATACAGACTCATCACTATTAATCAGTACTGATTAGAAATAAATTACTTATGACAAGTTGAGGAAAAAAAACATGTCATAAATTTGGCTACTTTAATGATTATAAGTTGATTCAATAATGTAAAGTCCAAAAGGGTTGTACAACAAATTCAATGCAAAAATGGAAACACCGTTCAATTCTCCTAGTGACAATATATAGATGGTGATGGACATTGAAAGTAGCCAAGAATAGTGATCATGAATGGCACTCTCAAGGGAGGAGAAAATTGAGAGAAAGAGTTGGAAGGTGTAGACAAATGGTTCATAAGTGTGAGGATGAGCAAAGCTGTAAGAATCTTGTGCATAAAAGCAATGGCAGTGATGAGCTATGATTTTGGCACACAAGTAAAAATCAGTCATCTCTACGTCAACATCTGAACTAACTTTTTAGTTTGCAAGTATTTTCATTTCTAATGTAAAGACTCATAATTTTGACTCACAAGTCACAACATAAAATAATACCTATGGAGTCCATCATTAAGCATATTTAATTAATTGTGTGTATGTTTTGTATTATTATTTATGTGAATAAGTTATGAAAATAATTTATAAATTTTTAAAAATTAAATAATTAATTTATGTTAACAAAATTAAATAATTAATTTATGTTAAATAAAAATATCATGAATCTCAACCCTCAACCCTTCTCCCTGGAAAGTAATAAATAAAGCTTATTGTGCATATGCTTTTCATCTTCGAGCCCCATCTTCTTCCTTCTCCTTTTTCAATCATCCTCTTCTCCTTCGCAGAACCACTCGTTTTTCAGATCTGGGTTTCCTTCAACCAAGAGAACATAATTCAAGGTCATTAAAAAAGGATGGTCCATGCAGAAAAATACGTCATTTTGCATCCCAGCTACCAAAAAAATCTCGTGCGAGTGGCTTGTCCCCCACAGCCATGGCCTGAGCTGCCCGTGAGCTTCCTCCCCTATACGCCTTCTAAGCAATCCCAATGGTGAGCCAAAAATTTGGCTCACCAGTTGGGGCCTACCACTGCCACATCATTTCTCTCTATAACTTTTTAACTCACAATCCTCACTTTCTCAAATGCAAGGCTCACCACTTTAACTCACCAAAAAAAAAAAAAAATATCTATGGACCCCACACCAAATCATATTTAATTAGTTTTGTTTTTATGATTTGTGTTGTT
>NCQT01073684.1:27031-37731 GCA_002740465.1 Stenocereus thurberi
GCCGAATAACACCCACAAAGAGCTGCCACCCAGAGAAGATAAATGCTTAAAAATATAGCCAAATATAAGAACTAACCTTAACTCTAGTACTTTTTTCATTTAGGGATAAATTAGACCACAAAGAGCCTCACCAAGAGCAAATAAGTGCCTTAAAATGAGTATAAAGGAATGAATGGCATGGCTATTAATGAAGATCATGGCCAAATTAAAAACTTATAGTAACTCTAGTACTCTTTTTATTTGTGGCTATAATTACACCAACAAAGAGCTCCCACCAAGAGGAGACAAATGCCTTAAAGCAAGTGCAATGAAGTGAATGATGTGGCGATAAATCAAGAATCAAGCCAAACTTGTAAACTAACTTCAACACTTCTTATCCATTGATTTGGGGCTTCAATTACACCCACAAGGAGCTCCTATAAAGAGGGAACGAATGCCAAAAAATGGGTGTAGTTGAATGAATCGCATGGCTATAAATAAAAAAAAAAAACTAGCCAAACATAAGAGTTCACTTTAACTCTTAGTTCTCTTTTACTTTGGGGCCCAAATAATGCCCACAAAGAGCTACCAAAAATAGGAGACAAATGACTTAAACTGAGTTGAAAAGAATGGATGTTTATACTATAAATGGGGTAGAAGAATCACTTGTGTGATTACAAAATAAAAATTTAGCCAAACATAAGAACTAATTTAAAGTTTGGTTCTCTTTTCAAATAGGGCACAAATTACACCCACAAGGTGCTCCCACGAAGACGAAATAAATGCCTTAAAATAATTTTAATGGAATGAATGGTGAGCCTATAAATTAAGAACGTGGCCAAATTTAAGAAGTTACATAAACTCCAATTCTCTTTTAGTTTGGGTTCTCACTAAGAGGGAACAAATGGCCTGTAATGAGTGTAAAAGAATGAATGATATGGATAAAGGCAAAGTATCTAACCAAACTTATGGACTAACTTTACTCTAGTTCTTTATTCATTAGGGTTCCAATTGTACCCACAAGGATCTCCCACAAAGAGGAAATAAAAGCCCTAAAATGGGTGCGGAAGAATAGATGGTGTGCCAATAAATCAAGAATCCAGCCAAACATAAGAACTAACTTTCACTCTAGATCTCATTCATTTGGGGCCAAACAACACGCACAAAGAGCTGCCACCAAGAGGAGACAAATGCTCTAAATTGGGTGTAGAAGAATTGATGACATCACTACAGATTAAAAACCTAGGTAAATATAAGAACTAACCTTATGTCTAGTTCTTATTCATTTGGGGATCAAATTATACCTACAAAGAGCTCCCAACAAGAGGAAACAACTGCCTTAAAGTGTGTACAAAGGAGTGGATGGTGTGGCTATTAATGAGGATCGTAGCAAATTTAAAACTTACTATGACTCTAGCTCTCTTTTTATTTGTGCTCTAATTAAACCCACACAGAGCTCTCACTAATGGACACAAATGCGCTTAAATGGGTGCAAAAGAACGAATGATATGGCCACCAATATAATATCTAGCCAAATTTATGAACTAACTTTTTCTCTGGTACTCTATTCATTTGAGGCTCCAATTACACCTATAAGGAGCTCCTACTAAGAGGAAATAAATGCCATAAAGCGAGTCCAAAAAATGAATGATGTGATAACAAAATTAGAATATGACTGAACTTGTAAACTAACTTTAACACAAGTTCTTTATTCATTTGGGGCTCTAATTGCACCCACACAGAACTCATGTAAAGAGGAAACAAATGCTCAAAAATGGGTACCAAAGAATGAATGGTGTGGCTATAAATCAAGAGTCTAGCTAAACATAAGAACTCACTTTAACATTGGTTCTCTTTTTATATGGGGCCCAAATAATGGCCACAAAGAGTTGCCACATGAGATGAGATAAAAGCCTTAAAATGAGTGCAAAAGAATAAATGTTTATGCAATAAATCGGGAGCATAATAGAATTTAGGAAATTATTTTAACTTTAATTCTCTTTTCATTTTAGAATCTAATCACAAGCATAAAGAGCTCTAAGTAAGAGAAAACAAATTCCCTAAAATAACTGTAAAAGAATGAATGGTGTGACTGCAAATCAAGAACCTAGTCAAACATAAAAACTAACTTCAGTTGCAGTTTTCATTACATTTATGGCCCCAATTGCACCTATAAAGATCTTTTACCAAGCGGAAGAAAATGCCCTAAAATGAGTACAAATGAATGAATAGTATAGCTACAAATTAAGAATTAAGCAAAATATAAGAGCTGACCTTATCTCCCGTTCTCTTTTCATTTCGGGATCCAATTACACGCACAAACAACTCCAACCAAATGGAAGAAAAAGCACTAAAGTGAGTGCAAAAAGAATGAATGTTGCCGCTATAAATGCAGAACCTTATGAAACTTAAGAATTCACTTCAACTCTAGTTCTTTTTTCAGTTGGGGATCCAATTGCACTGATAAAGACTTCCCACTTAGAGGAAACAAATGCTCTAAAATAAATGCACAAAGAATGACTAATATGGTCACCAAATAACGAATCAAGACAAAACTTATGAACAAACTTTACCTCGGATTCCCTTTTCATATAGAGCTCCAATTATACCTGATAAGACCTCCTATGAAGAGGAAACAAATGCCCCAAAATGGGTGCAGAAGAATCAATGGTATGACTACAAAAAAAAAAAAAATTTCTAGCCAAACAAAAGAATTAACATTAAGTTTGGTTCTCTTTTCAATTAGGACTCAAATTAAAGCCACAAAGTGCTCCCACCGAGCGTAAACAAATGCCTAAAATGAGTTCAAAGGAATGAATGGTGTGGCTCTAAATCAGAAACATAGCCAAATTGATGAATGAACTTAAATTCTAGTTCTCTTTTCGTTTGGGCTCCAATTACACCAATAAAGAGCTCCTAACAAAAGGGAGTAAATAGCCTACAATGAGTGCAAAAGGACAAATGATATGGCTACAAGAAAAGTATCTAGTCAAACTTATGAAGTAACTTTAACTCTGGTCCTCATTAATTTGGGACTCCAATTGAACCCACTAGGAGTTACCACTAAGTGGAGACAAATGCGCTCAAATGGGTGTAGAAGAATCAATGATGTGACAGCAAATTAAAACCCACCCATATGGAAAAATTAACTCCAACTCTTTCCTCATTTTTCATTTGGGGATTAAATTACACCATAAAGAGCTCCCACCAAGAAGAACCAAATGTCTTAAAATGAGTACAAAAGAATGAATGGTGCAGCTATTAATACGGATCGTAGCTAAATTAAAAATTTACTCTAATTATAGCTCTCTTTTTTCCGACGGCTCCACTTACACCAACAAATAGCTCTCACCAATAGACATAAATGCACTAAAATTAGTGCAAAATAACAAATGATACAGCTACGAGAAAAATATCTACCCTAACTTATGAACTAACTTTTACCAATTTCATTTAGGACTCCAATTGCACCCACAAAGAGCTCCCACTAAGTGAAACAAATGCCCGAGTGCAACAAAATGAATGATGTGGCTACAAATCAAGAATCCAGCAAAACATAGAAACTAACTTTAACACATGTTCTCTATTCATTTGTGGCTCCAATTACACCCACAAGGAGCTCCTACAAAGTGGAAACAAATGACTAAAACAGGCACGACAAAATGAATGGTGTGATTATAAATTAAGAATCTACCAAACATAAGAACTCACTTCAACTCTAATTCTGTTTTCTTTTTGGGCCTAAGTTACGCCTATGGAGAGCCCATAAAGAAGAGATAAATGCCTTAAAATGACTACAAAAAATATATTTTTATGCTAGAAATCAAAGGCATAACAAAATTTAGGAAAGTACTTTAACTCTTATCAAAATAAGAACTAACGCCAGCTCTAGTTTTCTTTTCATTTGTGGCCCCAATTTCACCTACAAAGAGCTCTCACCTAGATAAATAATTGCTCTAAAATGAGTGCAAAAAAATGAATAGTGTGGCTACAATCAAGAATCTAGCCAAACTTATGAACTAAAGTTAACTCTAATTCTCTGTTCATTTAAGGCTCAAATTACACCCACAAGGAGCTCCTATAAAGAGGAAACGAACACCCGAAAATGGGTATGGAAGGACGAGTGGTGTGAGTACAAATCAAGAATCCAGCCAAGCATGTGAACTCACTTTAACTCTGGTTCCCTTTTCCTTTGGGACCTAAATAACATCAACAAATAACTTCCACAAAGAGAAAACAAATGTCTTAAAAGGCGCGCAAAAAAATAAATGTTTATGCTATAAATTAAGAATGTTTTAAAATTTAGGAACTTACTTTAACTTTAGTTCTTTAAGCATTTTGTGTTCTAATTACGCTAACAAAGAGCTACGACTAAGATGAAACAAATGTCCTAAAACAAGTGCAAATGAATGAATGGTGTGGGTACAAATCAAGAATCTACCCAAATATACGAAATAGTTTCAACTCTAGTTTTCTATTCTTTTGGGGCTCCAATTACACTTGTAAATCGCTCACACCCAGAGGAAACAAATGCCCTAAAATGAAAGCAAAAGAATGAATAATGTGGTTAAAAATTAAAGATCCAGTAGATAAGAACTAACTGTAACTCTAGTTCCCTTTTCATTTAGGGCTTCAATTACACCAATAGACAGCTCCCTCCTAGAGGAAGCAATTGCCCTAAAATGAATGCAAAAAGAATAAATAGTGTCATTATGAATGGAAAACCTTGGCAAACTATGGAACTACTTTAACTGTAGTCCTTTTTTCATTTAAGGCTCCAATTACACCAATAAACAACTCCCATTAGGAGGAAACAAATGCCCTAAAATAAGTGTAAAAGAACGAATAATATGACCACAAAGTCATGAATCTAGACAAAAGTTATGAACTAATTCCAACTATAGTTCTATTTTCATTTAGGGCTCCAATTATACCTACAAGTATCTGTTGCAAAGAGAAAACAAATACCCTAAAATGGGCTTAGAAGAATCAATGGTGTGGTTAACAAATAAAAATATAGTTAAACATAAGAACTAACTTCAAGTTTGGTTCTCTTTTCAATTAGGGCTTAAATTACTCCCACAAAGTGCTCCCACCAAGAGGAAACAAGTGCCTTAAAATGAGTTCAAAAGAGTGAATGGTGGGGCTATAAATCAGGAACGTAGACAAATTTAAGAAATAACTTAAACTCCAATTCTCTTTTTGTTTAGGCTCTCACTAAGCAGGAACAAATGGCCTGTAACGAGTCCAAAAGGACGAATGATATAGCTACAAGCAAAGTATCTAGTGAAACTTATGGACTAACTTTCACTCCAGTTTTCTTTTCATTTAGGGCTACAATTGTACTCACAAATAATATTCTAGCCAAATATAAGAACTAATTTTAACACTGCTTCTCATTCATTTAGGGCCCAAACAACACACATAAAGAGCTACCACTAAGAGGAGACAAATGCTCTAAAATGGGTGTAAAAAATCAACGTTGTCACTGCAAATTAAATACATAGCTAAATATAAGAACTAACGTTAAGTCTAGTTCTTTTTTCATTTAGGGATCAAATTACACCTACAAGAGCTCTCAGTAAGAGGAAACAAATGCCTTAAAATGACTACAAAGAAATGGAAGGTGTGGCTATTAGTGAGGATCATAGCCAAATTTAAAACTTACTGTAACTCGAGTTCTCTTTTTGTTTGTGGCTCCAATTCCAAAAATAGATCTCACCAATAGACACAAATGCACTGTAATGGGTGCAAAAGAATGAATTTGTATAGCTACCAGTAAAGTATCTAGTCAAACTTATGAACTAACTTTTTCTCTAGTATTCTATTCATTTGGGGCTCCAATTACACCCACATGGAGCTCCTCCTAAGAGGAAACAAATGCTATAAAGTCGAACGGCAATATTAGCCACTCATATAAGCCTATCTTAGTCTTAAAGGTTGTTTTCCACTCATCCTCCTCACAAACTCTTATTTAATAGTATCCAGTTGTAATATCAATCTTAGAGAAGACAGTGGCTCTTTGTATCTTATCTAGAAGATCCTCCAACCTTAGGATGGCATAGCGGTACTTAATACTGATCTCGTTGATAGATTTACTATCAACACATATTCTCGTGCTACCATATTTCATTGGCACAAGCACGGCTGGCATGATACAACGGCTTAAGCTCTGACAGATCAAAAATTTGGCTAAAATATCATCGACTTGGTGTTGGATTTCTTGTGTTTCTTAAGGGTTCATCCTAGAAGTCGATTTATTTGGGAAGGTAGAATTGAGAATGAGGTCTATTTTAGGGGCTAGCATGTAGGGTATGTCTTGTTAAAACACATGTTCAAAGTCTTAAAGAAGAGGTATATGGCTTGGGTGGGAAAGATGAGTACCTATGATCAGTTCGAAGCCAAGTAAAATCCAATCTTTGTAGGGTTCAAACTCATAGAATTAGGATTTGAGGAGGATAGTGACAAAGAAATCTATTTGTGGGGATTTTTTTGGTTTGTTATAAGGGGTGGATTTAAAGGGAACAAGGGTGACTTTCTTACGATATCTTGTAAAAGTATAAGTGTTCACTCGGCCATCACGCATGACCCTTCTATCAAAGAGCCAAGGGCTTCCCAAAAGCACATGAAAGCATCCATGGCAACTATGTCACACTAAATATCTTCCTTACAGTTCTTTCCAATGGACAAAGAGACCAGACACTGAGAAGAGATATGTATTCCCTTGCCTTGATCAAGCTAGTGGATGATGTAGGGATTAGGGTGAGGTGTGACTGAGAGCTTGAGCTTTTCCACCATGGCCTTAAAAGCCATGTTTGCACAACTTCCTCCATCTATAATAAGATAACAAACCTTCCCACCCATGGTGCATCTAGTGTGGAAGATGGTCTCTCTTTGTTTCAAGATCTTTTTGAGTAGCCAAGCCCCTCAATGCTTTCCTATTCACAAGCATTTCTTCTTCATCTAGACCCTCCTCAACTTCCTGAAGAGCATCATTTAAGTACAACTCCTTCTCTTCTCCTCCTTCCACCTCCTCTATGTCTTCAAAGGAAGCATGATATTCAATCAATGCCGTAACTCTCTTGTTGGAGCACTCAAAAGCAATGTGATCAAGTTATCTGCATCTAAAACACCTCCTTTTCTCCATAGGTTTTTGTGGCGGTTTGGAGGGTGTCATCGTGGCCATAGGTTATGAGGGTTTAGGGGATGGGATTGGAGTAGCTTTAGGAGTAATATATGAGGGTTTTTGGAAGGGGTAAGACCGAGGAGTAGGTTTACGAAACCACTCCCTTTCCTTTGGCTTTTCTTTTAAGTTCAACTTTGTACGCTAGGGCATTAACCTCATCCAAAGTGGCACATGGATGGAGTTCAACAACATGAGCAATTTGTTCACCTAAACCACTTAAGTATCTCACCAAAATTTGAGGTTCATCCTCACTTAAATCACACTTGAGGACTAGTTGTTTAAAGTCTCCATTGTATTGCTCTACACACTTAGAGCCTTGTCTTAAGTGGTGAAGCATTTAGTAGTTGTCAATGGGAGGAGAGGAATTTGGACTTAAGCTTCTTGTTTATCTTTCTCCAAGTCTTAATCCTCCCTTTTCTCTTCCTAGCCCTTTTGTCTACCACTTTAGACCACCAAATGGAAGCATACTTCCTGAGTTTCAANNNAATAAGCTTCACCTNNTTATCATCTTACTCATCTTTGTAAAAGATTCTTTCAACATTTTGCAGCCATTCTAAGAAGAGACTTGGATCAAGTTGACCTTCAAAGTAGGCGATGTCGACCTTGAATTCATTAAGGATCCTCTCACATTGTCTATGTGGCCTCCTTACACCTTCATCTTAACTTGATTCACCAAACGTGTTGCTCTCCTCTTCCTTTGATGTATCCATGTCTTCATGCATGCTAGAACTTATTAAGCTTCGCACATTTCTTCTTCTCTCATGCATGAGGTGGCCAAGTTGTGTTTGGAGATACTTGACCCTTCTTTCCAACTCAACCTTGTCTCGTAAGGCTTGCCCAGCCGCTTGGTCCCCAGTAAGGCTACAAGGCTTGCTAGAAGGGTTTATTAATACCTTTGTGCATGGGAAAACCATTGTGTTTAGGCTTGGGAAGCTTAGGCCACAAGAGGGTAGCCACGCTCTAATACCACTTGATGTATCTAGCCTCAAACAAACCAAGAAACAAACTTCAGAAAGACAAAGACACAAACCAGCCTAATTGTGAATGCTAGCAAATCAAAAGAGAGAAAGAGAGATGTAATCAACTAATGACATCTAAAATCCTTGGAACTTTTTTATTTGAAAGATAACTCCATAAATCAAAGCATAGTGTGAGGTGTACTCTTCAGCCCTACCAGTTTTTAACTAGGTCATTGATCTCCTTGGCTTCCCTAGAATTGGTAACTTCCTCTTTAATTTGCTTGTTGTATTGTCTCTACATGAATGATCTCATTCAACTCATAGAATGACCTAGCAAGGGGAAAAATTGAGTTTTTGGAGCAGCATTCGATGTCCTACATAGGCAAATAATCAAGCAAACACTATGAATCTAATTAGGGATGACTAGGTACTAAAATATGTAATGGATGGTGATGTATGTTCCATCAGTACGGTTGATTCAACTGTCCAAGAAATGCATCCACGATGTGGTGATTGCCCACCGCCTTTCAATTCTTTGAACAATCTTAGGGAGCCATAAATGGAGAATCCAATATAGGAGAACGAAGCATGTGTGAAGGCTGAGCACAAAAACTAGGTACTTTGTCCTGGACCCGTTTCGAACCCCCGGGTCNNTACCCGAACCAAGTTGAAATGGGCCTGGCACTGGTTCTAAAATCTAGGAATCAGTTGTAATCAGGTCCAAAATTGGAACCAGACTCGTTACATCGTTACTCAGTCCAATCAGTTATTTTTTTCAAAAAAAATGTGTGAGTTATATAAATCTGGCCACAAGTCTGCGGCTGACATGCTATAGTAGCCAAATGTATGTGATGGTTAATGAGCTAATGATATTCTGACTTGACATACTTTAGATTTACGGATCACAAAAAATTCGGATGGGGCAATCGTCTTCGAGCCCTCACGTGTTAAGTCGGAGACACCCATTCGGCCTCGACGTCTTGATTCCTCAGTTCACGATCTCCGCTAACAACAGGTGTTTTTCACCCAATGTCACCATGATTTTCAGCTGTACTTTAATATGAATAAATCTTTTTGTTAATCTACAATACTTTGAGAAGATGGTATTTGTTGCACTTGGATGAAATGAAATGCTATTTTTAGCTAACCAATTGGAGTTTAATATGAGGGTAGATGCCTACATGCCACTCTTTAAATTCAATTTTGAACTATCGATTAGCTAGCTTACTGTGTTTGTTGGTTCTCTCATAAAGTCACAACCAAAAATGTAAAATTTAAATGAAATAAAATAAAACAAAATAAGAAAACATCAGGAACCGGGTACTTGGCTTTGGACTTAGTCCCAACTAGTTTCGAGACCGGTTTTTAAAATCCTAGAATCAGCTCCATCCGGGACTAGTTCTAGTTTTTTTGGACCCGGATCCATGAAAATGGACCGAGTATCTAGTTCTGCTTAGCCCTAGTCTCTACCATAATGAAAGGGTAGACTTAAATGCAAACCATGAACCTGGCCATACTCGACAAGATGTGTGACCTTAAGATAAATTATTCTCACTTCTTTTATTCATGTAGGGAGGATTGCAATCATGATAAGATGCTTAAGTGTTGGATTCATAGCAATAGTGATCAAGTGCATTCTAATCCTTCTATAGCGAGCCAATCTAGCAAGAGGAAGACCAAAATGTTGAATTTGGAGCTAAATAGTCGATCATTGAAAAGAGAATTGCTTGTCTACTAGACAATAATATGTATAGTGGTCTAATTTGTCACAGTGTTTTCCCTCTAGCTTAATTATAGAGGTATCTCTTCGTGTTATATGTTCACATGCATCATATTACCCTTCTGACACAAAAAAAAGGCATCCTTCATTGTGGGAGCGAGGTGCAATTTGATTTGATGAGATGCTAAATCTACTAATGTGGCATAAGTTGCATCAATTGTTATATGTTGCACCTTGAAGTGTAACGCACCCAATTGCTAATGCCTGATTACGCTAGCTTAACCACCAGTTTACTGATAATTTACAGCGGAAGTCTTTGATTGGAGGCATTACTGCCATTTCGTGATGGAACAAGACTACCTGATTTATTTGACTTTGGAAATATCCAAAATAGTCATCTGTCTACTCATGCAGTTTATAGTACCTGTGATAACTTAACATACCAACCCTAGGCATTATCAACCCAAAGTTTTAAAAGAATAACCACAAGTAATCTCTAAGATGACAACCTACCATCACTGTGAGTATTTGGCTAGCTGACGCCCAGTAAGGACTGCGACTTTCATTCAATTCTTGCTACCTTCTGACTGGCCAGGAAGACGACTGTTCATTGATTTCGTACCTAAAATAGAAAACATAAAACATTCGAATAATGAGCTGAAGCTTAGCACGTACATCACTATGCAGTAAAATAGGATTTGAGTTTAAGTAGTTGGGCGCCCGGGTTTCAAAACATTTTGGTTTGCAAACAGGAGAGAGAGAGAAGGTACATGTGAAATTGATTTGCTGATTATTATCTAGAAGTGGACCCCTTGATCGACGTACATCTTGAAACGATCATACGTTCGGTGCTCAC
>NCQT01073700.1:2959-15051 GCA_002740465.1 Stenocereus thurberi
ATTTTGATGTTAGCCTTTCACTGGTTTAACAAACCTTCAGCCGGTTTAACAAACCTTTCACTGATCTAGTAAACTTATCCTTTTGCTGGATTATAGACCTTTTGTCGGTCTAGTGAACTTGTGAATGTATCGTTTCACTGGAATTAGTAGACCTTTCATCAGTTTAACAAACTTGTGAATGTATCCTTTCACAAGATTAGTAGACCTTTTACCAATCTAGTAGACTTATCCTTTCGCCGAATTTATGAACCTTTTACTGGTTTACTGAATTTTACTGGATTAGCGAACCTTTTACAAGTGTAGCAGATTTTGATGATGAAATGCACCATTGTGTCGGGAGCCAATAGTGTCCCATTGTGTTGGGAGCTAGTGATGTAACCTTAGAGTTATAGGTGCTTGAAGATCTGTGACCAGATTATTAAGATTTTGTGCCGTTAGAGCTTGAAAGCCTGCATCTAAATCCTTGTGAACTTGTTGGCACATGAGCCTGAAGATCTATTACCAAATCCTTGTGAGCTTGGTGGCATTATATCCTGAAGGTTGATGCTTAAGGACCTTGAGATATTAAGTCTTTAAGGTTGACTTTTTTTTTTTAACCATTCAGGTGTTGAATTCTTCTCCTATTGCTGAATGCTAAAATATCCTAGCGTTGAAGCATCCTTCTATGTTAAGATAAAGAGGATTATGTGTCCTTTGTGACTAGATCCTTTTGAACTTGGGTACCTAATAAGGTGGCTGTCTTAAGTAATGATGCTTGTGCAAGATCGGCTTCGAGGATGAAGCCTCCACTTTGATTGAGGTTGTTTAAGGTGAGGGTGAAAGTATAAAAGTCTTCTATGACAGTCGTTGATGCCATAAAGATTCATAGCTAAGCAAGGTTTTGTGCCTTTCCTATAGGGTTGCTGCAAAGGCTTATTGTGCTCTTCTTTAATCAAGAGTTCCCAAGTGATCACGGTGGAGAGCGGT
This sequence comes from Stenocereus thurberi, assembly GCA_002740465.1. NCBI lineage: Eukaryota > Viridiplantae > Streptophyta > Magnoliopsida > Caryophyllales > Cactaceae > Stenocereus > Stenocereus thurberi. The sequence continues at coordinate 3,926 of NCQT01073700.1, forward strand.
CTACTAAATGGGCTAAAACACATGTATTAATACATGTGCAATTGCGAACCTAGGTTAGACTATGCATATATGTTGACTTTGCAAACTTGATTGTGCTAACTGTGCAGACAAAATTGTGCTGCCTATGTAGACAGGAGATAACCTAACCTCGTATGCATGTAGGTCTTATATTAAGTTTGGGGTTCATTGGATATGGCCCCACTAAGGTATAATAGACTGATAGGCTGGGTCCAGTATGGCTAGGCTGCAACATATTATATGATGAGTAGTAAAAAATTGACTGACTACTGGGTTAAGATAGGTCATGGGGCATTAATTATCCAAGATAGGAAATCATTCTATTAATGGAGAAGTAACCTTTAATTTTACATTAAAGTGCTCCTATTATGAAGAAACCCCTAGTTCTTGTTTGTAAACAGGAGCCCTAGATGTGTAGGGGTCTTATAGGTGAAGATTCATATGTAGGTGCTACCTAAAATAGCTTCTATCTTGGTATATGGCTATCTCCTTGGCGTGATGGAAGCCCAAATTGTCAAGGGAAATGTAGGGCAACCAAAGTGCCTACTTAAAAAGGCTGAGAATGGGGAATGGGCATTCACTCCTAAATTTATAGTCATGGTTAAGACCAAGAGTCGTGAATTTTGGAATGGAGGTGAGATTAAAGCCTATGATGATTAACATATAGTGGTAAAGTGGGTGAAATATTTGTCCAAGCCTAATTGATAGGAGTCATGGAATGCTTCTCTGTCCTAAAAACCTAAAGTTTTATTTTCTACTCTTTCTTTGCCTAGTTCACCTTTTCAAGTTTTTGAACTAGTCGCTCTTTATTTTAGAGACTGAAGGACTCAATTGAGATGTTCCTTTATGAAAAAGATCTTTATGGTTGGGCCTCTAAGAGTTACCTACATATCTAATATGTAATCAGGCTAGTCGCTGTTTAAGAGTGAGAGCATGTAACTTAAAAGAGGGATGCCTTCGGAAGGACTTTTTAAGGTAGACTTCTAGGTTAGGTTGCCAAAGAAAGGGAATCGGCATGAAGGCTCAAATAACTCTTATGAAATCTACAAGTGTGCATGGTTGATGGAGTGAGTGTAAATCAGCAATTTTTTTTTCGTGTCCTTGTTTTCGAACTCTCTTTTTTTTCCCTTTTTTTCTCTTCTTTTTTCCTTTTTCCTTTGGGCGGGACCATTTGGTCCAAAATTTTCTCTTCTTTTTTCTTGATCATTGATTTTTATATTGGCGCCGCCCATGACACACTCCCACTCCCTAATTAGATCAAATATGGTTATGAAAGAAACAAGCTTATTTGAAGGCTCGAAAGGTTCTAAGTGGAAATTTATAAGGTTTAACAAAGGTATTAATGCCAATTGTGAAAGGAATCCTCCTATCCTAGGTATGTCTTTAAAGTTACATGACTTATTGGAGTCCTTAGTATCTTTTTTTTATTTATCTCCATGTCCATTTACTTATCTTGTCCGATCAGGTTTTCAAGCTAATCCCTCTTTTTTTCTCTCTTTTTTTTCCTTTTTTCACCTGAATTCGTCACTAGACAGAAGCATTTTAGAGAAAAGGATATAATATTTCACAAAAGAACTGATGGAGAAGATGATTTTATTAATAAATCAGGGCTACATAAGACTTGGATTTATGATGGGAACATGACTATAGGGTCAGCATAACACATCACATCTTCTAAGTTCAATAGAACTTAAGGCATCTTGTGTGGAGGTATTTTGGGCTTGCATTCAACTATGCTCATTATGTGAATAGATAGGCCCTGCTTTTTGTTTTGGTGGTCTAAAATGGCTAGAATCTTCATGGGTGGTTCTAATAAGGTTGTATTCAGTATAGCAATTTAGAGTATGCACCTTCTTACTTGTGGGCATTTGTCTTTCTTATCCCTATTCTAATTATTGCCCTTTCAAGTGTTTGTGGCATTTGCGGGTGTTTCTCTAGGTAACTTCCACGAGTATGCCAACATTCCTTAGCATTGTGAAGTTCTCAAATGACATAAACTTTAGATGTTGTCTGTATGTGGGTTGAAGGTTTCTGATAAACANNNTCACATGATCACCCTTTAAGGATCAGTCTACCATATGGGTCACTTTTGCCCTCTATCGATTAAGAAAATTAGAAAAGTCTTCCTTTTCCTTCTACTAGATCATTCCTAAGTCCCTAACTGTAATTGGTAGGTCAGCATTGTATAAATACTAATGTAGAAAATTCTTACAAAAATCATTCCAATTTGTGACATTTCATGGGTTTACACTATTATACCACCTCATGACATCCCTGTCAAGGGCCCGAAGGGAAGATGTCCTTGTTAAGTCTTTTTAAAGTCATTGTACTAATGGAATTCCTCACATTGTAATGAGGGCTTTCACTTACATGGAGCTTGATGTTTGGCAGTATGGACTTTGAAGGTAACTTCCCTCTTAGGATTGCAATGAATCCCGCTTAGTCCTTAAAGTAGTTCTTGAACATGGAGGGTTCCTTAAGCTGTTGTTCTACCCGATCTACTCGTGAATAACTGTAAGGGGTTCTCTTTGCCCCTTCTTTTTCCTTCTTCTTATCATCCTCCCCTCCTCCATTACGAGGTTTCTCACTTTTCTCCTTTGGGGTATTCTTGATAAAGGTTTGGATCGTAGTAGCTATCAGTTCCGTATTCTTTTTATCACTCTCATCTAATCTAATTTGTAATTTTCTACAATCTTCATAGGTTGAGCGATCTCATTCACCAGCCATTAGAATTGGTGATGGATGAGACTTTGACTGGACTGGTGGACTTTCCTCTAACTACTTTCGAGATAGAAGTCCCCCTGTAATAACCCGACGCTAAATCATGTTAATTTATTTAATTAATCCATGTTATTAATTTTCTTGTATTTTATTATCGCATTTAACCATTCTGGTTTGGAAAAATTTATTTTGGGCCTATTTTGTAATTCGATTTTTTGTTATCATAAAATTTCGAAAAGATCGATAGCAGGCCTCGACAATTGAGGTTTAAGATATTANNATATTTTTTCATAACATCACAAAATTTAATTTCGAGCCGTGAAAATTTAGTTGCACACAGCTTAATTTTATTTCCGGGCCCAAATTCATTTAAGCTCAATTTTGGTCCAACAAGCTACTACTTCATTTGCTTAAACTAATTATCATCAATTATGCCTAATTATGATTAACAAAAAGATACTTTTAGCGAGTCAAAAACTCAGCCACGTAAATTTTTTACATCAATTTAATCCAAGCAAAAAAAATCACAAAATGTCAAGCCCATTCTCTCTGCTTCTCCTTGACCCCCATACGGTCAGTTGCATCACTTGCTATCTTGCTGCTTCCGCCACTAGCCCTGCCACTCTCTAACCACCAGACAGCCATCAGACGCCACCCCAAACAGCCAGTCACATCTCTACCTCCTTACACAAGTTTAAAGTGGGTAAAACCAAACACTCTTCTTGTTGATTTTAGTTTTAATTCTTGTTTAAGTTGATTTTCATTGTTGATTATGTAATCTTGATAGAAATAAGAATTATTTTGTTGTTTTAATTGTTGGTTAAGCTTGAAAGCTTGCAACGGTTGAGGTTGTTTATGATCATGCAAGATTAAGTTGAAATGATAGCTTTGGATTGCTCTGTATTTGATTTTGTGATCTTTGGCATTAGTAATGGATATCATGATGTTTGTCTTGCTTTTAGATAAGTTTGAGTGCAAAGTCCAAGTTGGTCATAAGCTTGGTTTTAGTGATCATGCATGGATTAATTTATTTTTAGCTTCAAATATATTGATTGTATATAATTGCAAGGGAAATGAAGTTTGGATGTGTTGTTTAACTTGGATAATGCCTTAGAATGATTTTTACAAAAAGGGGTTGATTATGGAAACTTTTTAAAATTGATTAAAAAAGGTTATTTTGTACATCTATGCAAGTAAGTGAGATTATAGATGTATTTAAATGTTTTTGTAAAGAGAAGATTTGAAAATTAGATAAAGATGATTATCGAGTAAATTTGAGTAAGACGACTTTTTAAGATGGCGATAAGGAACAAATCATAGGTTAGTAATTTTAAAGAGTGATTTTAGAAAAAAATTATGGGAAGAAAAGGCTGAGACCATAGGCTGTAGGGTTGTGAACAGACCCGAAATAGGGGTCCATTTGGGACGAAACTGATATTATTTGGTACATCAGAAAGTTGCAAATTTTGATGTATAGATAGACCAATGAGTCACCTTTCAAATTCCTATTGAATCACTTTGTTCCAGGCTATGTGGAAAACATAATGGCTGATTTGCAAAGACTACGCAGCATAGACCGAATCTATGCAAAGTTTTGTTTAAGCCCGATTTTAGGAGCCATATTGTAGTAATTGGGTTTCGCACTACTAATAAATGTGTTGCGGGACTTCTTAAGCTTTCCATATTAGGGTCTATGGTATTAATTTGAGATCAAAAGTGTAAGTTATGAATTATTTTCCTTTACTTCTATGAAGCCTTTACTTTATAACCTAAACTATTTACCTTGGTTAATTTTATATTGAATTATATTATATTAACTTGATATAAACTAAATTTCTATAGTTTATATAGTTTGTATTATCTTAGTTTGAACTATCTTATATCTGTTCATTGGATTCTGAATACCATTTAGTAAACAAGTTCTATTAAAAATTATGAATTGTGAGAATAAGTTCATTTGCTAACTACATATACCTAAAATGACAATTTTGAATAGAATCAAGGCATAACCTATCATTTCTTCCCCATCTTGTGCATAAATACTATCCATTGAGATTGTATTAAAAATCTCAGGTATGTTCTTTGCTGTATATTTAGAAATTAGAACGTACTTATCAAAATTGTCACGTTTTGATGAGTACATTAATGAATCAGTTTAATAAGTGATTTATCACATAATCAGTGACCCCCTCAGTTATCAATTACAAGGCATTGCCCTTCAATTACCCACACAGCCTCAGGTCAAGTCCTTGATCGGCCTAGCAGGTGTACATCGATCTATAAGTATTAGATAATAACTAGCAGTGCAGTTTTTCATTAATCTAATTCTCTATTTTAAATTAAAATGAATTGCAAAGTGGGGATAGGTCCGCAAGCGCACGGTGGCGTTGGATCAAACCAAGATTGTCTTCCATAAGGACTAGGTTGATTTACTAGGTTATAATCTCTCAAGATAGGTTCAGCAATCCAAATTTGAGAATGAGGTTTAACTATGCCATTTATCTAATCTAATAGGCAAATAATCAAGGAATTTAATCAAATCAAGCAATTTTCCAACCTAAGAATTAATCAAGCGCCTTTTCTTTAGATGGGTAATTCCAAAACCGATAATCGATTTATCAAACACCTCTTTCAAGGTGGAATGTAATTCTTAACTCTAATCAACTATCATTTCTCAAGGATTTTTGATTAATCTAAGATCATGAAGAACGCGATTATTGAATTTACGGGTTTCTTAAACGGTGAGTCTTTCTCAAGATCTCACTCACTTAAGTCAGATCTTAGTTTTCCAACATCTAATTTCACCTTTCAGTTCTTTACCAAATGTCTAAAACAAGTAAGAAATTGATCAAGTTTCCTACTAGTAAATCAACGTCGAAGATTCAATAGAATAAACTCAACAAATCCAAAGCACTTTTAGATCAAAACAAGAATTGATTCATCCACAAGAATTCAACTTAATTCCAAGATTAATAATCTAAAAATTAACATAAAAATCAATAATATTATGAAAGCACAAAAATATAAGGAGAAAAGAGAACAGAAGGGAGAGGAATTGCTCAGCAGTTACGTACTTAAACCTTCATTGCAAACCCGATCCGGAATCCTTGTAATCTTCACCTTCAACTTGCTCTTCCTCTAATCTGATCTACAGTCCTAATCTAGATAATGGATTATGGAGAGTGGAATGGGATAGGATGTGTAGAAAATGAGGTTGAGAAGCACCATTTTTATAGTAAAATTCCTGGAAGCGGAACAGCCATACGTAATAATGGAATCAAAACTGCCAGGTAGTCGAAAAGCTGCGAGAAAATAAAAAGCCTCGCGGGAAATGAAGACACCACAGATCGTGGCCACCACCACGAATAGATTGTGGTAAGCTCTGGCTCAACATTCTTCTATTCTTTCTTCCCTCCATGGGCATAGCAACTCAGAGGTGTCCGTGGGGAATCAAAATATACTCATTTAGGATCAAAACAAGGGCAAAAAGGCCCAAAACTTGCAAAACATAGAAAAGAACCATATCCAAGCGTAAAATGGGAAAAGAAGTATAAATTATAACATAATATACAATTCTCCCTAAAAATGCAACAAAATAATCCTAAAATGATATACACTTTAAGCACTTATCAAACTCCCCATTGCTTAAACTGTTGGTCATCTTCAAGTAAACATTAGAGAAAATGAGCAAGGAAAGATGCATCTAGGATTCAAAACAAAACAACCTCCTTAAAGTAGGAAAGGCAAGTCATAGCATATCACAAGCAAGAATGCCAATCAATGGCAAACCCAAGTAGTGTGCAAAACATTTCAAAATTAGAAATAGGAGAAGGTTTTCGAAAAAGTACGAGAGCGCAAGCTCGATATCAAACTTGGTCACCCCCAAAGAACTACAAAGCACGTCATGTAAACACATGGAATTGATTAGAGCTAAACAGAATGTTAGAACCTTACTTTACAGAAATGTGAATCATTCCCGCTCATGTGTTTAAAATATAGCATAGGTCCACTCAAAACTCATTCTAAAGATGCAATCTACCGTAGGCTTGCTAAGACTCTCAAATTCTCCACCACTAAAATGCAATATGCACAAGACAACCAGGAGGACTTTATATGGGTTGTATTGTGGGCTAGAAGGGTTAAAGAAAACGAGTGCACAAATGCATTTGGGGTAATGTGGAGCTATTTTGTCAAGCGACTAGGGAACAACCAATAAAACACCAAGAAACCATGAAGTTCACTAATTTTCCCAACCTCAAAATACAATGAAAATACAGCACAAGTGAAACATGTAGAAAACGAGTTGACCAAAGAACGAATACAAGCTATTTACATATCTGATGTTAAGCACTTAGTTTTTTTCTTTTTTTTTGGCTTTCTTATTCTCCTCTTTTTTTTCTCCCTTTTTTCAATGTAAGTTTTGTTTCTTTTTTTTTTTCTTTTCCTTTTCATTTTTCTATTGTGAAATGAAACGAAAATTACAAATACTGAAAGGCATAGGATCGCTAATTGTCAACTCACAACTGAACATATACATAACCAAACAAGAAGGAACCAAAGCAAATACTTAATATCATCAATCCCTTAATGAGCTAACATACCAAAGCCATCTTAAATTCAATTATCCCTAAAACCATCAACTGCATACATGAAGTAATGCTATATAGACTTGGCTTAAAGGTTAAGAACGTGTGTTTGGCCAAGGGCTAATACGAGGTGTTCTCAACAATGACGAATATAAGCTTAAAGGGGATAACAAAGGGGAAAAATCATGTAATACAAGGGTAAGTTATTTGGCTACGTGGCTAAAATGACAAAAGAAAGAAATGCCTATATAATATCATCAATTATGCACATGCTAATGTGGTTTTGAACCAGAATCTAGGCAAGTTCTAGGGATGCAACATGGAAAAGCCACCCACATGAAAGAAATATGAGACTAAACATGAAAAATTAATCCAAATAAGGTTCAAAATCTCACAAGATATCTACCAAAGTCTCACTTAGCTCATAAAATGAAGCCTATATACAAACATTAGTGCTAAGGACTAAGGGATAACAAAGTTCTTAAACAAGACAAAGGTCAAAATAAGAAACATTTACAAAACCTTCAAAAAATTTCGCACCAAAAGGGATTGCACATCAAGAGTTGCTCAAGCTCATGAAAGCTATTTTGCCTTGCAAAAGGATCATTGGAGGTTATCTCAAACTAATGCATACCATCCCTACGTACAATCCTATATGAAAATCTAAATGCAACCAAATGCAAAACACTAATGCAAACAAAAGAGAAACGTAAAACTATATGCTCTAACTAGTACGTAGACTAAAAACCAAAATGGAAAGCATGAGGCTACCCCTTTCCCAATGCTTAGATAAAACATTATGATTCAAAGGAAAGAAAAGTAAGAGAACGGAAAGGAAAAGCAAAAGAGAACAATCTCACCAAGTTAGGTGCTGGATGCACCTATGCTAAGGCCTCCTCGCAAACGGGGCATATAGAGCATCAGCCACTCCATCACAACTTCAAAACTCGATTCATTAAATCAGAATCTGTCAACGCACATAGAAGCTTGTTGAACGTCGCACCATGGGGCTTACAAGCTTGGCCATAAGAGAGCATAAAGACGAACATAACAAAGAAAGTTAGTACTCTCTTTAATAAACCAAACACCATAGAAAATCAAAAGAGAAATCAAAAAAAGTATTCCATATGATTTTTCTAGGTGCATCCACTAGGCACATGGAATATCGGTCAAGGGAGGCATTACACCCACTAAAGTAACCTAGGAACATAAAATTATCAACATTCCCACTAAGCACACTAATCATGTTACCCTCATAGTCGAAATCAATATTAGCATCAAAAATCATAGGATTACCAATGGATGCATAAATGTAATACTCAGGGGAAGGAGAGGGTTGTAAATGAATAGGTGAAACATGGGAATAATCAATGGGATTGGGGGAAACAATATTATTAAAATTGAGGCTAGGAAAGTCCTTATGCACAAACACATCATGTGACCCTCTCCAAAGGAGTCTCAACTAGATCATACACCTCCTTCAAAGTATTTTCTGACTCAAAAACATGCATCAGCAACACTAAACCTAGCAATTCCTCCAAGCTAAAGCCTCGTGTACTAAACTAAAGGAAAGGACGAATCAGGTAAGGTCAGGACAACGTCAGTATTGTCCCAGGGTGATACAAAGTCATGGTTAAGTATAACATACATAATAAAGACACAAATTAATATCATGGTTAGAAGATTTACATAAGTCATACCAAAAGCGGACGTAATAAGATCTAGAATAGAACGCACACAGATCAAAACATGAGTATCTATAAACATGACTAGCCTTCTCAAATTCAAATGTATCCAAACAATACAATCAAGCAAATAACATACATCATCGACATTTTTACCATGAAAACGTCAAAAATCTAAAAGAATTTGGGCTTCACTATTCACACCCTCATTAACAATGCCTAAGATTTCCCATTTAACCATACAATAACCGTATTGAGCCAGAAAAGTAATTAAATGCCTAAAATATCTCTGAATATAATTCATGCTCGAATTGAAAAAAATGAAAAATTGCTATGATTTTTTCCTTCAAATATTTTTTATTTTTTCAATTTTTAAAATTTTTGGTTTTTTTTCCAAAGAAAAACAAAATGCTTAGTTAAACCTATTGAGAAAAACACAATATCCAATACTAGTCTCTAGCAATGGTGCCAAAAAATTGATAGGTCGGCAAACGTATGGTGGCATTATAGCAAATCAAGGTCGTCTCTCACAAGGACTAGGTTGATCTGCTAGGTTATAATCCCTCAAGATTGGCTAACTGAATCCAAATTTGAGAATGAGATTTAATGATGCTAGTTATCTAATATAATAGGCAAACAATTAAGGAATTTAATCAAATCAAATAATTTTCCAACCCAAGAATTAATCAAACACATTTTCTTTAGATAGGTAATTCCAAAACCGATAATCGATTCATCAAAACCCTCTTTCAAGGTTGAATGAAACTCTTAAATCTAATCAACTACCATTTTCATTGGTTTTTGATTAATCTAAGATCATTAAGAATGTGATTATTAGATTTAGGGGTTTCTTAAACGATGACCTTTCTCAAGATCCCACGTCCTTAAGTTGAATCTTAGGTTTCCAACATCTTATTTCACCTTTTAGTTCTTCACCAAATATCTAAAACGACTAATAAATTGATCAAGTTTCCTACTAGCAAATCAACACCTAAGATTCAATGGAATAAATCTAACAAATCCAAAGCACTTTTAGATCAAAACAAGAATAGATTTATCCACAGGAATTTAACCTAATTCCAAGAATAACAATCCAAAAATCAACAAAAAAATCAATAATAATCTTAAAGCATTAAAATCTAAACAAAAAAGAGAAGAGAAAGGAGAGGAATTGCTCAGCCGTTGTGCGCTTGAACCTTTGTTGCAAACCCGATCTGGAATCCTTGCAATCTTTACCCTTAGCTTGCTCTTCCTCTAATCTAATCTACAATCCTAATTTAGATAGTGATTATGGAGAGTGGAACGGGATGGGAGGTGTGGAAATGAGGTTGACAAGCACCCTTTTTATAGTAAAAATTCATGGAAGCCGAACAACCATGCATAATAATGGAATCACAATTGATAGGAAGTTGAAAAACTACAAGAAAACAAAAAGCCTCATGGGAGATGAAGACACCACGGACTCTAGCCACCACCACGAACAAAATGTGGTCACTCTGGCTTGACATTCTTATGTTCTTTCTACCCTCCATCGGCATAGCAACTCAGGGTTGTCCGTGGGGAGTCCAAATACACTCATTTATGATCAAAATAGGTGAAAAAGGTCCAAAACCTACAAATATAGAAAAAAACCATACCCAAGTATAAAATGGAAAAAAGGAGTGTAAATTATAATGTAATGGATATTCGTCCCTAAAAATATAGCAAAATGGCCTTAAAATGATATATACTTTAAGTATTTATCAAACTCCCCCATATGCTTAAACCGTTGGTTGTCCTCAAGCAAACATTATAGAAAACAAACAAGGGAAGATGCATCTAGGGCTCAAAATAGAACAATCTCTTCAAAGTAGGCAAGGCAAGTCATGGCATATCACAAGCAAGAATGCCAATCAACTACAATCCCAAGTAGTGTGCAAAATATTTCAAAATTAGGAGCAGGAGAAGGTTTTCGAAAAAGTATGAGACCATAAGCTCGATATCAAACTTAATCACCCCCTAAGAACAACAAAGCATGTCACGCAAGCATATAAAATTGATTAGAGCTAAATAAACTGGCAGAACCTTATAGGGAAACATGAATCACTCCCACTCATAAATTTAAAATATAGTATAG
>NCQT01073702.1:584-13924 GCA_002740465.1 Stenocereus thurberi
CCTCGGTGTCAATTTTGAGAAGAGGAACGGCTTCCGTCCTTCGTCCCTATTCTGCAGACCAGAAGAGAGCGGGAGAGAGAGAGGTGAGCAGAGAGAGAGATAAAGGAGAGGACTGGGGTAAAGACCGGGGATAGGTGACGGGCAGCGACCTAGCTGGGCGGTTGCTGCCCCAGGCTATAGCGTCACGGCCTCTAGCACCAGAGGAGACAAGATGGGGTTTCAAGACCCCAACCACAACCACAGCCGCCACCATTGGCGGTCGGGGTTGGAGGCAGAGCAAGCAATAAGAATGAAAGGACGGGGAGGCGAACAGCAGTATCAGCAGCACCAAGGGGGAGGAAAACCGAGCAAAAATAGGCTGGCAGGAGGAATGTCATAGCCAGTAGCAGGGGAAGGAAAATGGGTTTTGACCCAGCATAGAAACTGGCCACAGAACCCATTAGTTGCGTCCTTTAGCTTGAAATCGAGGTGAGTGGTTCTTGATTCCCTAAACTACTAATAATTTGAGAATACTTATGAATGGCTGTGAGATTTGATTTGGTAATTAGATGGGTGTTGTGATGAATTGATAGCCTATGGAGAGTAGGTGGATTGTTTGGATTGAATTTGAGATAATTTTAGGGATTGTTGTGGTTGATGTTGTGAGAAGGGAGTTCGGGTGGTGTGTAAAATCCGTGAATTTATGAAGTGTATTGTCGTGTTTGATGTTTGGTGTTGTGTTATTACTTATTAAAGGTTATATTTGTAACATGCTGCCAAATGAATTGTTTCTGATAATGTGTGGCTCATGGTTGCCTGGCTTAGCGATAAAGTGAAGCGGCAAACACGGGAGTCAGCTGAACGGTTCCGAAATCAATTCAATGGTGAATCAGGTTCGCGAACCGAGCAGTGCCAAGCTCGCATCCCGATTTACTCTAACTAAACCACACTTACATGATTGATTGTGTTTCAAGGCTTAGTTTATTATTGTACCGGAACAAGGACCAACAATTGGACTCGTTCAACGATTTAGCTAAATTGTTCAATTAATTGAACAGTCTACCCAAACATTGACACCTTATCCTTGAGTAAATGAAGTGTCAAGAAAAGGTTGCAAGCTCCTTTAAACATTACATTTTGGTGTAATTTGAAATAAATTAGGCAAACTAGAAGGATTTGATCGATTTGAATAACCAAACTTCTAAGTATTTTTAAGCGAATCTAATTATTCGTAAGTTACAAATTAGTGGCTTCTAAAACTAGTTTTAATACTCCTTTCCTTGAAAAGTAAATGTTACTTGATCATTAACTTGCTTACAAGCATACTTTACTGAAATGGGTGGTTATATGCTTGTTACAAGTCAACTCGATTTTATTTAGGTATTTAAGCCTTCTTGAAAATGAAAATGGCATTGTTATGATGCAATGAGAATTTCAATGAAAGCTGTGTTGAAAGTGAGATGCATCTGGAATATTTTGTGGTGAGAGGATAGCGCTAGTAAGTTCCTAGAGAACGGACCTGGATGTCAGAACCCTAGAGGACTCTGATGATGGTAAGACATAAGTTTAGGGAGCAAATCCGGTAAGCGGGAATCCTGCTTCCTAGTGAGCAGGCACCCAGAAGTGGGACCCTAGAGGACCCTGACAAGGGTAGAATATTAGAAGATCTCCCGTTAATGACTCTAACTAAACTCTTTGATGTTAAGTGTTTATGTATGAACTGAACGCCCTGCCATTCTTAATGCTTAGATTATAGTTTGAGGCAAATTGTTATTGAGTCCTTTATACCAGTTATGTGATGTGAAGTGAGTGTAATATGTGGTTGTCATTGCTAAGCTATGAGAGTCCTAGGTTAGGCAAGTTGAGAGTCCTTATGCGTGAAATGAAAGAAGAAAAGGGATGTCATTTGCATTCTAGAGGATATTGAGATATTGATGGATATAGGTGACCTTATATGCTTATTATATGATATCAAATATCAAATTGTGTGTGATTGCTACTTAAGAATATTATGTGCAACTATTTTGTTTTCTTCGGGTTGAGAATCACTCACTGAGTGTGTGGTAGCTCATCCTTTCTCTGTTTTCCTTTTCCCTAGGTTCTTGATGTGAGAGGTGGAAGTCAGCCTGTGTAAGCCAAGTCAAAACCACTTTCTTGCTTTGAATAAGAAGTTATGTACATAGATCATGAGTTGAATGATGTTATGCAATGTATTCATAAGTTCTTAGATATATATAGTTAGTTACCGTAGTTCATGTAATACACATTAACTAGTTGTTGCTCTATATGGCCAACTAAGCCAACCATCTAAATAATCGATTACTTGATTTAGTTGTTTTTATTTATTTTTGCGATGTAAACCTCAGTGCTCCGGATGTGTGATCCGTTGAGTTGTACCTTTTATTTCTCTCTCTTATTAAATTTTGTACTTGGTGAACCCCAGGCGTGTGGCCCGTAGAGTTGTGGTCTTCGGTGCATAGCCCTTGAGCTGATTGGATATATCTTTTATGTATTATTAATTGTAGGGACCTAATGTAAGGGTTTAGGCCTAGGTTATGGTCATTTCTTGGACGGAACTCTGTCCATTTCACTGTAGAATTTTAGAAATCAATAACGCCCCTAACCCTAGGGGCTAGGGGTGTTGTGACGATTAAGTAGTTCAAGGATAAGATGACTCAGGGTTGCATAGCTTTGCTTTGAAGACGACTCAGGGTCATGCAGTTGAGATTTCGATAAGTGACAGTCAGGTAGTCAAGGTTTTGGCAGCTCAAGGTCAGGTAGCTTAAAGTTTGGTTGACTCAGGGTCAATTAGCTCGGGGTTAAATAACTCAGCATTGGTGATAACTCAGCGTCAAATAGCTCAAGGTTTACGTGACTCAGGGTCAGACTACTTGGGGTTAAATATTTGGGATTGGAATGATTCAGGATCAAATGGCTCAAATTTGGAGCGACTAGGTGGAATATGACTAAGGTAAGGTTTAGAGGAACTAGGTCAATAGACTAAGGTTTAGAGCGACTTAGGGTTAGTAAGCCTGGTACTAAGTAACTCGGGGTCAATAGGTTTGGTATTGGTGATAATTCAAGGTTAGATGCATTAGGCTTTGATGAGTTAGGGCCAAATGGCTTCAGTTTGGAAACAATTTAAGGTCAAATAGTCCGAGTCTTGTAGTCAAGATTTAGGAAATTGTGGTGATTCCCCTAGACAAATGCGCTATGCATAGGGGGGGCATACTCATAAGTTAATGCAACTTGAATGCAAATAGTTTCATATACCACATTTATCATGAATGCAAATAGATGCCCCTAGGTAGATGTATGATGAATAAAGGGACATGCCCCTAGGAAACAATGATGTATAAAGGGAGACGCAACTAGCAAAGGCACAATGAATATAGGAGAAATGGTCTCACCGAATGTATGATAGATGAACAGAGATGCCTCAGTAATTATATAAACACAAGAAGATGGCCCCTAGCAAATATGTAATGAATGTATCAATATGTCCCTGGCAAACATGTGATGGGATGTAAACAAATCCTTCTAGGATAATGCATGAATCAATATAGGGTGATCCCCTTGGCAATGTGTAATAAATGTGGAGAAACTATCCCAAAAATGCTTTAAAAATGCAAGGAGCTACCCTAGATGTATATATGATTGATGCAAATGGTTTGCTCTAAACAACAACTAGGGAGCTTGCAATTATAGATGTCCTAACATGCAATACGTGTTAGTTTTATTATACAAAAAGTTAATGTCCTAACGTATAAAAAGTATACTTTCTTCATGGTGGCCATCACAATAAAAGAGTCTTCATGATCGAATGCAAACGGACAAGTTAAGCCTAAGATGTAAACAAAATCTCCAGATAGAAAGAATGAAGGTGCCTTTTATTGCATTCTTGGGGAGTGTTCTCCTTAAGTCCATAGGAAAGTTTCCCTTTCAAATGTCATGAGTATGAACTATGTAGGAGAAATGAGTTGCACACATGTTAAATCTGGAGCCGTAAGAACCATAAGGAAAACAAATCCTTATTTGATGTTGTGTGACTGACCAAAGAATTGGATTATGTATGTGGAAGAAATGGATTTATTTGAGGCTAAAAAAGATGATTTCACAACAAAGAACTTGATTTTGTACATTTTTCATTTTTTTGAAAAAGGGTTATGAAATTATATGAAAACAGAAGGTCCATTTGGGAGTGCTAGACATATTTTGCATAGATGCCATGAGCACTACATCAAAGAGTTTCTGCAGATTCCTCATAGAAATATAAGGCGGGTGTACGAGCGACTTGTACATAGAGGAAGTAAAGTTGGTTCTAGATATGGTAGATGTGAGAGATAGGTACTCCAAAGGCTTGAGAAAAGAAGGCAAGAGACTAAGAAATTAGCTTTAGACAAGGCAAAT
Organism: Stenocereus thurberi; assembly: GCA_002740465.1. Taxonomy (NCBI): domain Eukaryota; kingdom Viridiplantae; phylum Streptophyta; class Magnoliopsida; order Caryophyllales; family Cactaceae; genus Stenocereus; species Stenocereus thurberi. Next base: position 4,974 of record NCQT01073702.1, read on the forward strand.
GCGATTGGGCCATAAAAGAATAAATTACAAGGGATGCAAAGGCAAGGAATAAATTTGTTTTCATTGTTTCGTAAGTTTGATCGCATTACTTGTGAAAAACTCTCGATTGCCTTGTAATGCTTGATCATAGATGTCGGTGTGCTCGATTCTTCAATGGTGAAAAATTGACTAGATCTTGATGGTCAGATGGCCTTTGACTTTTGCGCTTATCCTTGCTTGATGGGCCCTATGAGAATATGCGACCGTTGGCCCTTAAATGCATGAATGAAGATGAATGATTCATAGATAAACATTATAAAGAAGGGGTGGGTGCCCCAACATTAAATTTGTACAAAAATGAAGGTCATAAAGGAGAAATAAATGATTTCTCCCTTGTCTAAATGTCATGACAACTGAAATACAAAGGAATATGTAGAATTGAGTAACTCCTTTTTTATTTTTTTATCAATGCCCTAACTTTTCCTTGAATGCCCTTGTGTGTTTCCATGCTACAGTCTTCTCTTACCTCTACTTTTGGTTGGGTTTCCTTGTTTCGGTTTTCAAACCGACCACTCTTTCTTTTATATTTCTCCGCCATTGGATTTTTAGTTCTAACTTTTGTATGGTGTTTAGTTTAGGCTCATTGGACTAAGGAGACTGTTATCTCTTTTTTTGAGTTTTTTAAAAACTAAATATGTACATGTATGGCTAGACTTCAAGTTTTCCAATGTATCCCCATAATGAGTACATGGTTTTATTTGGGTTTGGCTAGTTATTATATCAAGTATGATATGGGTGGGGAGTAAATGTCAAATGTAGTTTAAATTATATAGTCTGATGACTTCTTCTTCTTTTTTTTTTAAATTGAAGAAATATAACACGATGAAGTAGATGTTTGAGCCCAAGGTGAGCTACCCACGTACCCTTATCTATTAGGATAAGGCCTTGCATTGTTCCTATTAGAAAAAGGATTTGAGGTGGCAAAATAAAGAATGCAACAAAAGGGGTTATCCTGACTTCTTTTAGCATGACATTTACAAAACTTGACTTAGATAAGGACAAGTGTCTTCAACGAGATAGTGACATGGAGCAGTTCTTCCAATAAAGGATTAGAGCTTTGATGTTCTCCTCTTCTATATAATGATCTCTTGATAAAGATTGTGGTGCGTATTTGCAAGGATACCTGCAAAGTATGAAGCAGACGGTAGACATTATCCCTCCGAGTGGTTAGTTCACGTGAATATCAAGTGCCCACCTGGTCAAAGTCAAGGTCATAAGGAGGGTTGTACGGGAAGCAAAATTGGTTACAGTATTGCAGGTTGACTCTATAAAAGACAAGTCCATGCATGATGCTTAAGACAGTAGTGAAGGATGTCATATGCAAAGAACAGTATGTATGACACATACTTCCATGAAAATTTTAAGTCAAGGGAATATGTCTAATAAGAGACGAGATTCCTAAGCTCATCACATAAAATAGAATAAAGACTAGTTCCTATTATGGCTCTTTGACTACTCCATGATTATTTGAATTGAATAGAATATTTTATACACAATTCATATTCATGCCAAAGAGAAAATAGCAACCTTTTATATGAATTGGGAAACAAGTCTTACTATAAAGCATCTTAGGAGAAAAAGTCCTTAGTGAAAGGGCACTTTATGAGGATTATAGAGGTTGTCCTCGTAAAAGGATCAAAGATGCATACATGACAAGATATGATACATGTAGGTCACTTACTGGGGTTGTCATGCAACTATGAAAGGAATCATGTACGGGAATAGGGCATTTGACCAAAAATTAAAGAATGAGCCATGTACTTGGTGAATGTTGAGGCATATAAAGTTGACCATACCGTGTGGTTAATGGTTATGTGCACAACGCTAAAAGCTTAAGTATCGGTCAAGATTATGCATCTGTGAACTAATATGAGACTTATATTTACAAGTTGGAAATATGAAGTCTAAAAAACATTTAAAAAAACATGTATATATATAAACATCAAAATGTCAATGGTAGTCCTACGGGTTGGTATGTACATAAGGACAAGGGGATGAGTTGTATGACATAAGTGATTGCTATGACTAGAAAACCTAATGATAATACATATATATTCAAGTGGATGATATGTATACATGATATGAACCAAATCCTAATGGACTGCCTACGTATCCTTGGTGAAGGAATCAAGTCCGACATAGTTTAGAATGTTAATACGACAATTGTGATGATGATAGTGATGTATATACAAGAAGATAACATGAAAGGATCCCCTGACATAGACCGAATCCAAGCCAATTGTCTACATATCCCTATGGAAAGGAATCAGGTCAATCATAGTTCGAAATGCAAATTATGTAGTGATGATGGATATATGACCATGTGAGTGAGCAAGCTATATACATTTAAATAGATGTGTTTGTGTATAAGGAAGATGATATGTGACTTTGAATGTGATGGACCCTTGACATGTATACATATGATGGATAACTATGATAGAAGGATTGCTGCAGATCACACGTGAGTGGGTCAGTACAAAAGATGGTGATGAAACGAAAGAGGTACCATGACTATATGAGTGAAAAGGTTATGTACATGAGAAGAGATTACACTCATGTACAGGAAAGAGATATACAATGGTGGGAGGTAGACACACGTACTAGATGGCTTGCAACCAAAGGATCATAAGTATTATACATGAGTGGGTAAGGTATAGAATACATTGATGGAACAAGGCCACTAAGATTTTACGACTACGTGGATGAAGAGGTTATAAGAAAATAGTATGGTTATGTACATAGGAAGACATATGCACATGGGAGGATATAGACACACTTGCGGGAAGACTAATGAGTAGAGGCTAACGAAGATGACACAAGGATGGATAAGGAATTAGAGACAACATAAGACTACTCAAGCATGCTTGGTCCATGTGTACCTAGGGTTACTTATTGACTTTGTTTTTAATCTTTAAGTGATCCTAAGGCAAAAAGTTACACTAAGGTGAGTGCGCATGCATAGCCAGTTCTCAAATATGTAGTGCAGTACATGAAGGCACCCTCAATATCTTATTTTTATCTATTCATGGCCTTTACTAACAAAGATCAAAACCATGTGTGAAATAAGGCTCAAAACTAAGGTGTGTGTGGATCAAGTTCACACAGACACTCCATTATAAGTTTATAAATTCCACTAGGGAATGATTAGGGATCATTTTCCCTTTCTAATGGTCATGTTAAGAGACTTTAATGATTACTCATATCTAGAGTCAAATCGATCCAGATTTGAATAGTGGAGTTAGTTAGGGACTCAACTCTATGCTCAAGCTGATAAGGGGTTAGATTGGTGTTTCATTCCAATTCTAGGCATAAGTATAAGGATTAGTCATCCCAAAACTCTCCTTTTAACTACGAAAATAATTCATTGGGGCATGGAATGGAATGATTTGTGTGGAGTTAACGGGTTGGTGTTTAATGGCTAGTGGTTCTCATAACTTAAGATGGAGTCTCCATCGAAGGCTCATCGCCGAATAAGAGGATACCATAATTTATTCTGTGATATCTGATCTAAAGTTAATCCAATGTGTTAATGATGGAATTGTGAAGATTATTTGAAATAGAAATGGATGTGGATCATGCTAACGATCAAAAATGAACGAATAATTATGACCTCGAGTTTAAGAAAGATCACAACGATACTCTAACGAATATGTAAGCCTTAGGGGCAAGCATGAAAGTATATATAAATTTATATGGGCAGGGTTGTGTCTAGAAGTCGTTATTTAGTATTAAGTCAAATCCGTTTTTGACTCATGATTTAGCCCAAGATGATAACAAAGGGGACGTTATGATTACCATCATCGTTGAATCACTTTCACGGACCTAAGTCTGATACTTTTCTTGGGCTCATATTAAGAACGAGTTTAAAATGGTTGAACTATCATCATGACTCAAGTACCAAACCTAGGTATATGTGCCATAAGTCGGGGTTTATATATTGGATACTAATTAACAATTCTAAATGGTTCATTTCATTGTTTTGTCGAGTTGACTTATTATAGATGGACTTAGTCATGCTCAAAGATAAAGAATTTTATTATTTGAACTTTCAAGTCAAGTATTTTGCATGGACAGAATGACTACAAAATAATGAATAATGAATAACTGACATATGCATGAGGCTTTCCCTACATCTAGGAGATCTAAGAGACATAAATAAATGTCACAAGCTTTTTACTGGTCTTGGTCCATTGGATCCTTGGAGGAGTCACTAACTTCTATTCACGGCTGAATATGAGTCTCAAAGGTTAGGAAATAACTTAAGCACCATTAGTTTAAAGAGGTTTAATTAACTAGAAAGATACAGTTCTAGAAGAAAATTTTGGAACACGAATATAATGGCCTCGAAAAATTCCACAAACAGCTATGAAGTTGGAAGACTCTATGAGGAGATCAAATGCACAATCTGGTTATTTTTTAATACCATTAAGTTTGTTGATTTTATTTTTAAATGTGACTATTCTATACCTCGTGACGATTTATGAATGTCAATACCTCGTGAACATTTATAAATGTCAACCTCTTATTAATGACGATTTTACTAATTTAATATTCAAAGGAATAGATTATGGTAAGGTAAAAAAGAGTTGCTAAAACTGAGTTTATTATTCTAGATAAAGTGTCCTTCTTTCATAGAGATGGGAAATAGGTCAGATCAACTTCATGCTAGTATCGAACTTAAATAAGTTGAAAATTCCTCGACTTGTACCTAACCTTTTTATTAAACGGGTTGAAAACCTTTATCTATACCATTTAATTTTTTAAACGGTTTGACTTGCTTAACCTGTTTAAGATAAATAAGTAAAGTTGAGTGACCTAATTTCACATTTACACATTTAATATTTTCAACTGAAACATAATTATATAGCATTAAAAATTAAGTTTTACATGTCATATTAAGCAATTACTCCCTAAAACTCCTTCAACTCAACATAATTCATATTTTCATATTGATTTTTAATTTTGTATTCTTAATTATCTAATGAAAGGGAAAACGGATAAATGATAAATGCAAAAATGAGTTGATTTGTTTAATCACTTAACTAAACGGGTTCACTAGATACTTTTTTGTATCAAGGATCTTGACCTATATCTAAACCATTTAAATAAACAGGTTCAACATGTTAACCTATGCACGTAAATGGGTTGAAAATTTGTGCGCAAATCCACTTAATTTCATGTTGGTGTCGGGCAAGTAATCGTGTGGAGTTAGCTTTGCCCAACTCTAGTTTCATTGACCAGAAATTATTGGAAATAAGTTCTTAAAAAAATGCTTTGTTTGGGTAAAACAAATAGCTGTATGAACATGTGAAATTTTTATTTCAATTTTTTGGAGAATTCCATATATTTTTTTGAATTTTTCAAAACAAAGAATCTGGTCTAGCTTATGCAAACATTTCAGTTTTGAAACTCCAACTTTGAAATTTCATATCTCACAAACCATGAAGAGTTAGAAGACTTAAAATTACAATTTGCAGATCTACTAAAGTCTGGTTTATTTTGCATGAATAAAGTATCATGAGAAAGATGGCAAAAATAATGAAGGGAACATAAGGCAACCTGATTTTGTACCTACATGAGAACTTGAAAAAAAAAAAGGGGCGCTAATACCATTCCTAAACTCCAATTTGGACCAATTACCACTTATTGGAAATCCCTTTCATATATCTATCTAATTACATAATAAAAGTACATATTGGATTCCAAATAGATGTAAAATATTTAGCCCTAAACTTGACATGTAAAAATTGCACAAATCTTTTGTTTTTAGCCTCTTAACTCAAATTTTTTATTTAGTGATTTTTGAGCATGACATAGACCGTTAAGCCAGTTTCCTTGAATCAAAATAGAAAATAGAGGAGGTGAAGGCAAAGAGCAAAAATGAAGAAAAACACACAAATTTACAAACAATTCTCAGCCTCAGCGATCCTTTCATGGGGAACAGCAAAACCGTTGTTCCAAACCAACTATGGGGAATGACTACGAAGGCCATTAAGAGACAAACGAATCAACCCAGGGCCAACAGATCATTGAGGACCAATGTAGCCCAAAAATAAGAGGAAAACACAAGAAGCAAATGCTAGTACATGATTAATATAATTCAGAAATAGATTAGGTAGAATAATGAATTAAAAATGCAACCCAAATGAAAAAAATATATACATACCCAAAAATGAAGATTAAATGAGCAAAATATATTTACAAAAATAATCAACAATTGACTAGCAAATAAAAGACATCGAAAAGTTTGACTAAATTTAACCAGTTCTTGTGAGAACTAATTAATCTAACTAAACCTAGGCAAGAAATGTATACAATTATTTGATGTCTTTTGCCAACGACGAGTCTAAATGTTTAAAAAGATTGAATTAGGACTAACAAACTATTCAATGAGTTAATTAAAACTAACTAAAGCATTCTAAGAAATTTAGAGTACAGATAACCAAAGAAAAGAGGAAAGCGTTTAAAAATTTTAGAAGAGTAAGGGCTTGTTTTCTTCATTGATAAATCACAATTTATCAACATCAATCAACTTCAACGAACTTCGACCCACTTCAACCAACTTCAACAAAAAATATTTCAACTTCAACTCACTTCAACCAACTTTAACTCACTTCAATTAAAAAAATATCAACTTCAACCCATCGTATAAAAAAAATACCTATTTTTTTCAACTTCAACCTACTTCAATCTACTTCAACCCACTTTAGAAAAAATACCAATTGCAACCTACTGAAACCCACTTCAACCAATCTCAATCATCTTTACCTATTTCTCAACTCATATTTCCCAATGAAAAGAAGAGACCCTAAGAAGGAGAGAGAGAAGCTTTTGAAGAGGGTGTAGGGGACCTTTTGCTAGGACATCTAAGTTTGTATTAATAGACAAATGAAAGATGAACCCTAGAACCCTAGAAAAAATTCAGTCAAATAATTCAAAAAAAGCAATAGTAAAAGGTTGGAAGACTTAGTCAAAAGAGAAGAGACGAGGCTTGATACTTGAAAGGGGCACAACAATGAGAAACAAACAATGCAACAAAAGAAAACAAAATCACCATTCTTTTTTAAAAATGAAAATATCTTTTTTGGGGGTTTGTGGTGAAGGGTTGACTTGAACCATCACGTTCACTAAACCAAAAATTTTCGGTTTCCCTTCTTTTCTTATTCTTTTCTATGTTTTTCCTTTTTTTGTGCTTTGTCCTTTTTTGTCGTCTTTGCTTCTTAGTCTTTTCCTTTTCTCTTTTTGTGGGTTTGTTTGGATGATGGGGTTGGCCTATCATTTGGACTTTTAAAGTTTGATCATTTGTTGTATTTTTAAATCTTAGCCTATACTTGAATCTTGATTGAATTCAAATTTTTATTCGTACTTTGTAAATATCATATTTATAAAAGGTGAGCCAAAATTTGGTGTTTGCAGGTGCCCAGAGCTTTTTAAGATGTTTGTGAACGTTTGGGTAGGGGTTTTTCTAATGGGACTAGTGTCTCCTCTTTCCTACGTAAGGATTGTGTACCGTTCTGCCCATGATTCTGACCATATTCCCATTCTCCTTGATACTGAGGGTGAGACTATATCCTACCTATGACCTTTTGCTTTGAAACAATTTAGAGTATGGACATATGATAGAAACTTACTGTAAGGAGCTTGGCATGGGTGAATATGATATTCAGCTAGATTCTGTGTGGCTAGGAAGCTTAGACGAACAAAAAACGCTTTGAAGCTGTGGAACAAGCATCAGTTTAATAATATAAGGGAAAAGTGAAAGGACTAAGAGAGGCCCTACAATATATTCAATCGACGCCGATGACTAGGGAAAATATCTATTAAACGAGAATCTTCATCACGCGGAATGAAAGGAATTTATACACTGGTTCCAAAAATTGCGCGAATTGATGCTCTTGGAAGGTGATCGTAATACCAAGTTCTTCTATCTTTCACTATTGTGCGACAGAGATTTGATAATATTGAGTTTCTTAGAGTTAGGGAGAACTGGGTTGAAGGCATTAAGAAAGTGGCAAGTGTGTATCATATTATGAAGAGCTATTTACATCAAAAAATGCTAATTTCGTGAAGAAGCATGACGGGCTTCTCCAGCCGATCGTTACTGAGGCCCATAATGATCACCTATGTTCTGTGACAACTAATGCATATGTGAAAGCTACAGTCTTCTCAGTGTGGTCATGTAAGGCTCCAGTACCTAACAGATCTTCTTGTATCTTCTTTAAGCATTGCTAGGAGGTAGCAGGATGAGATGTGGTGTGGGCGGTTCAAGCCTTTTCAGAGATAGGTTTCTTCTTTGCCAGTTAAACCATACATTTATTCATTTAATTTCAAAATTCTAGGAGGTTGAGGAGGTTAAACACTTTCGTCCACTTAGCCTCTGTTGGGGTGTGGTCCAATTTACCTTGACGGCCCAACGAAGAAGCAACCGCAGCCAAACAAGGCAGTTAGGGTTTTGTGGAGTTCGTGCGGCTACGGTAGTTAGGGTTTGGAGAATTCTCGCTCATCCTAACCCTTTATAAAGGGCTCTCCTCTGCCCTTTTAAGAGACCGGCAAGAAATACTTTCAGAGTATTCTGTTTCCACTTTCTTAGAGATGTGAGAGAGACACTATAAGAGAGGTTGTAATCTTGTGCTAGATCAAATCACACATCGTGATTGTGATCACTCGTGTACTTCTCCTTCTCATAGTGGATTGTTTGGGCTCGTCGCCGTCCGTGGTTTTTCTCGTATTGAGTTTTGCACGTAATTCTTGAGTGTTCTTGTTTTGTTCTTGTTATCTTTGTTTTACTTCTGATTTTACTTTCTGTATGGCTGAAGGTACTCCTATACAAAAGCACTTGAATGATTTTAATTCTATTATTGTTGATTTAGAGAGTTCGGATGTGAAAATTGAGAATGAGAACAAGGCTATTT
>NCQT01073708.1:15395-25552 GCA_002740465.1 Stenocereus thurberi
CCCTCTCATGATGTTTCCGATGAATCATCAACTAGTTCCTTGACAAAGACAACAAATGAGTGACATGAGCACTTTATTATTGAGATGAGGGAGTATGGCCTCTTGCATGAGATCGACCGTAGTCTACCTTCCTAAGAAGTAAGGCTAGTCTTTATGATGCTTGTGAATCTTCCCTTTCCCCTAAGGCCTCATTTGCTTGCTTTATTGAAAGATCTTACCTTACTTGAGCCATACCTTAAGGAAGCTCCTTATGAGGTGTGTGGTGACTGTGTAATAGTTACTGCAGCGACTTTTTAGCATATACACCTCATTTGTACTAAGCCACTTGACTTGACCACTATTTCATCCCCTTTACTTCTCATCATCCTCTCTCATTTGCATACATTTCATGAGTCCTTGGGTGATATTACAGGGTGTAATCCCTACTTTGACCCTTATTAGTGTACTCTTAATTACACCATTTTGAGATGCATATGCCAATATCCCAAACTCTTGCGAGTGTTGACTGCATCTGAGTTGAAGATTTGATCTTTAGAGATAAGGAGGAGTGACTAATGCTCCTCGAGCATCCTATAACACCATCTTAGAGTGATGCATTTCGGGTACTATCAGTACCTGACCTGATATGATTATTCTAAGTCTTCTCCCTTTTTCAGTTTGCTTTATTTTTTGATTTTTTAATTATGGATATTTGGTCATGATTTTGTTGTTGATACATTTGAGATGAAACTTCAGACATTATTAACCTAATTAATGACATGATCACCATTGTGCATCTCATGTATATTTTTTATGTTTTGTTGTTGGTGCTGTTTTTGGTTTTGTATGCACTATTGGTGTATTTTTATGGTTATCTGATTGTGTAGTTGGTGTGTGTCATGTTGATGGTTGTGAGTCATCTCTTTTCTTATTGTTTTCATTTTGTACATATCGCATGCCTCTTTGCTTTGGTCTCTCGATTTTGTATGTATGTCCTCTTTAGACCTTTTGTTGATATTTGTGTGTTTTATGATTGGTTGTCTCCTTGACTCCCAATGAGAGCATGGGGAGATTTAGATCTAGGGTTGGGGAAGTCATATACCCTTTTGTACAAATTTTATGAAGGGTATATACTTTTTTACAAATTTTCAACTTTTGTATAGTTTCTCTTAGCCTTGGGTCTTTTGTGCCTTTTTGATTAATTTTTATCTCTGATAGGTTGGTTGCTAACTTGTATATAGATAGAATATCTGTGATGGAATACTTGTCTACTTACCTCTAGTTTTTTATGATAACTTTACCTCACATGTGCGATATTGTGCCTACATTGTATGTTGACCATTGACTTTTTATATTAGTTGTTGAAATTTTCGTTTGAGGGCACATTTCTTGGTTAATCAACTTTCGAATTTTAAGGAAAAATAAAGAAAGACAAGAGTGCAAAAGAGAAAATAACTTCGACACCTCTATTTAAGCTTGATAAGTGCTTTACACATACAAACCTTTACGAGACCTCACTAGTCCACTAGGGGAACCAAAGGGTTTAAATGGCTTGTTGCATATGCTGAATGCAACTATGACTCTTACGAAAGTGAGATAGGTACTTAGACTAGTTTGCCTTTTTTTTTTAGGACAAGCAAAAGATAGGTGCGAGGCATTGTTTGATGCTATAATGTCTTTTTTTTGGCCTCTGTCACCTAATTGTAGCTTGTAAAAAAAATATTTTTAGGACTTTATCTATTTTATTTAACTTTTGCAGGAAATAAGTTGGGTCAAGTAACCAGCACATTCATGAAAAAGTCATAGAGAACCGAGCTAAAAAGTAATGAAAGATTGACATGTGTGCTTTGGAGCATTCAAGGTAGACTATCGCAAGCATTGCAGAAGTTCATGACCATGCTTCAGAAGTTCATGCCTTAGCCCATGCTACGTCCATTTGATATTCACCTTTGCACTTACCGTGAAGCCTACGAGGCATTCAGAACTTCAGTATGGATGTCTGCTTTGCTGGCCACGAATGCTGACCAAGCTTTCTCACAAGATTAGCCATAGCCATGGCCGAGGGGTGAACAGCCGTGGCCCTTGGCCTGATGCTCCTATTGGGGGTGTTGGTTTGCATTTTTCACTCTTTTTTATAGTGGCATGACACTAGTATTAGTGCCCAAGAGCATGGCCTGTGTCATGTCAACTCTGGGGTCTTTATGAGCACGACATGTGCATCTATTTATGGGCTTATTGGTTAGTTTTAGAGAGCTCAATTTTAGGTTTTTAGGTTGGCCTTAAAAGCCCCATTAGGAGAATACGTTAGATTTATTAGGTTAAATTAAATTAAGCTCTTGTATGAAGACTTACATTTGGATCATTTGAACTAATTCAAAACTAAGTTTTCCTCTCTGTTGTTATGAATTTAGATTATGTTTAACTAAAATGTTTATCTTTTTTTTATGATTTTGTTTTTAGTAGTTGTTTTAACCAGGCTAGGCTAGGCTTATTTCTGTATTTCATTCTTGTTAGTGTAGTTATTAGCGTAGTTTGTGTTTTTATTAGCTAGTTTTTGTTGGCCTAGACTGTGATTGGCCCTTTTATGGCTAATTATTATTGGATTAGGCCAAACCGTACATAATTTTAGTTTTCGTATTTTAGTTTTCTCTCATGCTCTCCAAGTGTGCGATGAAATGCTTGAAAGAGCTTCCATCCATATTTTCAAATGATTGGCTTATGCCAAGAGTTGAGGTCAACTAGCTAGTGCAGGAGAGAGAATAGCTAAGATTTGGGTATAAAAATAAGGCCAGTCTTAGCTAGGTCTAGGAGTTACTAATCCTCTTGTCTAATGGAGCTAGCTCTATAAAAATAGGTGGTCAGATTAATTACACTCGCCTTTGACCCTTGGAATAGAGCTTTGTGGCTCTTCAACGGTGTAATCGATCATCTTTAGTTGCCAGTATAGTTTTGGTAAGTTAAGGCATGCCTTGGTTACTTCATTCGTCCACTGGTCAAATTGTATTTCCAAGCCTTCTTTTCTTATGTTTTTCTAGCTTAATTTGCTTGTCTTCCATTTCCCTTCCACTTGGCCTAACTTGAAACCCTTGAGCTAATTCTAATACTTAAACCCAACTTTCTATGGATAATACCCCAAATACTTGACAATAAACCTTACAAATGAGGTTATATAATGAGGTTATAAATTAAATCCTTAAATTCTTTCTATCATTGACATCTGCACAATACCTTAGTTAAATTTTGCCAAACAAAAATCGAAGAGAACTTCATGGACGGAGGAGTCATCCATGAAAACTTCCACAATGTTCTCAATATAATAAGAAACAACAGCAGTTATGTGCATTGTAAAATGGCAGGGGTATTACTGATGATGCCACGTTTGTATAGGATTTCAAAGTGTCTTGATGTCTTTCTAGGGGATTGGGGTGCTTGATTATGTGATGTTATGCCTCTTTTATGTTCTACACTCGGGTTCAGTGTTGTTGATGACTTGTAGAAATTAGATAAGAGACCATGAATATGTCATGAAAATCAATAAAGAATTAAGCAAGGAGGTAAGAGCCCACAAAAATTGACTAAAAAAGCCCCAAGAGACATGGTTTACTCAGGTATATATCGTGGGATAGTACACACCATTAACCTGGGTTGTCTAGATTTTACAGAATCAACAGGGCTTTCCAATGGCTCTACGGTCTGGCCTTGGTAGAGGTCACGGTCCATGGTGGGCCCTGCGGTTAGCCCTTGGTGGTCCCTATTCCACGAGTTGGCTTGATTTCCCTATGGTTGTTCAAATTCCATGCGTTTTTGATATTAGCAGCCTTCATTTTGACCATAAAAAGCCCTCTTTTAGTTCTTTCTTTCATCATCCTATACCCATTTTGCCATCTTGATAGGCCTTAGACTCCATTTTTTGAGTGAAGGAGAGTACGTTGAAGAAGAAGATTGGCAAGGAGGCAGGATCGCATTTGTAATCGATGGGTTCAAGCACGCTTTTATTTAAATCTTCTCTTGTCTCTTCTCTTTTCTCTTAGATTTATCATTTTACAGTTACTAGATGTTAAATTGCATCATGTTATAGTATATTTTAGATCTTGGATGTTCTGAACCAATTGATGCATTCGCTTTGAGTATTTACACTTCAATCATTCAATTTATGTTGTTTTCATGTTTAATATGATTTTAGAGCTTTGATTTGAAAGCATGTTTATTGTCCATCTTCTTGCTTGATTTGGAAATTAGATGAAGTACTGAAAGTGAAACTTCGCATTGGAGAACTAAAATGGGACTTATATGTGTGAATTCTTGAGAAAGATTCATCATTCGAGAGTGCATGAGTGATAATCCTTTTCCTAATGAGTCTAGATTTATTGAGAACCACGGAAGTAGGTGATTGATTGATGCTAGGTATTTCACTACAACTTGAAAGACAGTAGTGGTACTTTGATTATCGTCTATTTAATGAGTAAAAGAGGGAAATGATCTCTTTTAGTGGCTCTATTCAGTTTTCTATAGTCAATACACATGCTCCACCTAGTGACAATCCTAAAAGATATAAACTCGTCACGTTCATTCTTTGCCAATTTTTTTTAGAACTTGTTGAATTGCAATCACCCATTTGTTATTTGAGATGGGATAGATGATTCCAACATCTAGTAGTTTGACAACCTCCTTTTAAATAATCTCCTATATATTAGCATTTAAGCGCCTTTGAGGCCGCCTAGAGCATTTCTAACCTTTATCAAGAAGAATCCTATACATGCAGACTGAAGGATTGATTCCATTCATGTCATCAATGCTATAACCTATGACACCTCTACGCTTTCTAAGAATGTGTTGCAGTTTCTCAAGTTTGCTATCATTTAGCTGAGCACCAATAATAACAAAGAATGTATTATCAAGTTAAAGGAATTCACACTTGTGGTGGAAGGTAAAGGCTTCAACTCTACCTCGAGGGCACTATTCTTACCATCTTTGGAAGATTAAAGCTCGATATTAAGAAACTACTTTTGCCGCTAGCTAGGAAGGTATGCCAAGGTTGAATCAAGGATCCTTGCATAGGCTATTATTACTTTATCCTAATGTGCTTCAATCTCTTACCTAATAGAGCTAATAAAGCAAGCCCCTATGGGATCTAAAGCAAGTGTTAGGAATCTATCATTTCCCCCATGGATACCTTTTCAAGAATGTCTACCTGATAGCATGTATCCTATATGAAGGGGGAACCCAGGGCTTGGGCATGATTGAACTTCGGCATCGCCTCCCTAACATGGAGGTAAAACTTAACATTTTTCACATCAATCATAACTCTAGCTATGGGTAGGAATGGTCTCCATAAGAGGATAGGGATTTGAGCATTGTTAGTGCTAAAAATGTGCCATTTTAAGGTACTTTTACACCTGCTTTATGCTTGCTATAATCGCATTTTTTAAGGTTTTTATTTGATTTTATTTTGTTTTGTAGGTTTTGAATAATTACGGTAAAAATGCAAAAAAATGATGAAAATGCCGGGAAATGAAAAACTGGGCCAAATTGACCCAACCCAATTCCTTAAACCCATTATTTTGAGCCCGAAAAGAAAGAAAAGAAAAAAAGAAAATAAAACCAGAAAAATTCCAAGCCTAGTGCCTGGCACATGAACCATAATCCCCAGCACAGGCATGTGTAGCTCGAGCGACCATCAACTTCCCCCCACCCCATGCATGCCTCACGTGAACACAACCCCCCCTTTATTTCTCCTTTCACTCTCTCTTTCGTCCTCTCGGCTTCGACCCCACCCCCTCATCTGCTTCATCCCCATCCCTGTACAATCTCCCTCTCTCTTCCCGATCTCTTTCTCTCTCTTGAACTCACAACACCAGGACACCACAGCACTACCATCAACACTCATCAACACTGCCAGCCGTCCCTCATCTTCGCCATCCACACAAGCTACGAAATTGACGGTGAAGAGTTAAAGAGGGCTGAATATAAATGGAGCTAGTAGCAAGGCCAGGAATTGGAGGTAATTTTAGGGTTTTAGGTTAGGTTTAATTTAAGTTTAGGTTTAGTTTTAATTTCATTTCTCGATTTTTAGAGTTAGGGTTCAGAAATTTCAATTATGGTTTAGGCATTTCGATCTGTTTTCGGCATTCACTTTCATGTAATTAGCCTTAGTTTGGCTAAATTGGAGTTGACAATTAAGAATTTCAGCTTGTAATAGCAATATTTTGGGCCAAAGTGTGAGGCATTTGGATCCTCTTCGTCCCCTGTTTTGATCTGTTGTCAGCGTCTTGTTACTCAATTTTCAGGTCTGTTTTTGGCTTTATTTCGACACTGTTGCTTTCTCTTCCCCTGCTACTCAGTTCTATGTCCTACCCTAGGCTTGTTTAATTTCAATAATGGACTGACTTAGGTGATGTTTATCTCAATTCACGGTATATAATGCCTAAGATTCTACTATTTTTTTCTGGTTTGGTTCAAATCTAACTATAGCTAGGGTTGTTCTTGATTGTTGTTGGATTTCAATTCAAGCTTGCTTAGTTTTGTTGTCCTTAATTATGCTGGTTAATGTGGCTGGATTATGCGTTGGATGGAGAGGGTCTATTTGCTGCTGGTTTGCTTATCGTTGCTGTTGGTTAGGGATGATGCTGGCTTGATGCGTTTGCCCTATTTTGGCCTTGCTTCAGTCGATAAACAGTGACCTATTTTGGGATAGAAGATGATGGGTTGTGATCTGTTTAAATATCGATGTAGCTGCTGGGGTGTTTAATGTTTAGAATTGAATGGGTAATTTAAATGGTTTGAATGGTGCTGATTAGATTAGCCCCCTCCTGAATGCTTAGCTGTTTAATGGGTGATTAATGCTTCAATTTTGGATAATTGTTGAAGCTCAAGGTTGCTTGATAATAGCCATTGGCTAGAGGATGATTTTAGATTCTGGGTTTTAGTTTTAGTAGAATGATGTTAAATACGTTAAACTCATTTGTAGGGTTTTGTTTAATTGCCTAAGTTTAGGTCATTCAGGTTACTTTTGTTTATTTGAATGTTTAGTTGAATGCACAGNGTTCAGTTAAATTAAGGCATTAGTTCACTTTGGAAGATTTGAATTGGTCTAGCGTAGGTTAACTAGTCAGTTTACCCTTTTTAGCCACCTTAATCTCTACCATCGTCCTGAGGACACGACCCTCAAGTACTACAGCAAGGCCCTTTTTGTTTACACTCAAAATTTCTCAACAAATTTTTGGCGCCATTGTTAAGGACGACAGCATGAGATTAGGTCATATTTTTATTTTCTTAGCTCCTTTCTTATTCGTCACTTTGATTTGTCTATTTCATTATTAGTNNTGATTTGGTTTATTAGTTGTGATTTGTTTAAGTTGATTTGTTTTGTTCATTTTGTAACTTTATCTTGGTATCGATTCTTACTTTCTTTATTTTTGTATCGTTTTAGTTAGTTTAGTCATTTCGTAAAAAAATTCAAAAATCTAAAAAAAGTAGAAAAGTTAAAATCCAAAAAAAAAAAAATTGACATACTTCAAAATCACAAAAAAAATGGAAAAGCTTAAAATTGAAAAAAAATTAGAAAAACTTGAAAACCACAAAAAATTTTGAAAATCAAAAACACAAAAAAAAATTGAAAAATTGAAAATCCCTAAAAATTGAAAAATTCGAAAAGCTTTAAAAACTTCAAATGCCAGTTTTCCAGTTCTCTCAATATAAGGATGAACCTTTTTGGAGTTGTCTTTCAAGGCTTAATGAATATCATGCTCAACTGAATCATAATTTTAAAAAATGAAAAATTTGTGAGGTCATTGCTCTAGGTCTAAATGTTAAGTCAAGGAGTTATATTGAGTCAATTTGTCCTAGAGGTTTAATGGAATTATTATCTAAAACTCAAAATGAAGTTTGACTTTCTTTGAAAAATTAGTCTGGGAGATCTATGCATTTGAACAAGCTAACGAGACTTTTAGATACCCAACTCATGGAGAGCATGACTTTCAGGCTAATTCATACCCTTTATACCACTTTGTGAATTCATATGATCCTTCTTATTCTTGTGTGCCTCCTGTCTTGTGCGATTATTGTGAATCTCCTTATCATGATGCTTATATTTGTCCTTGTCATGCTCATGTTAATGCTACATGTGCAAGTTTTGAAAAGAAGATTAATGATATGACTGGTCAGATGATAGAGACTATGAAAGTGAGAATTGCTGCTTATTCTCAATGTTTTAACCAAAATAGGGTGACTATAGTGAGATTGATTCTAGTTTAGGATCTCCTAAACCTGACATTAGCCTCTATGATGACTTTCAACCCTCTTATTCTGCTAGGCCTGATTTGAAGAAACACATGTGTTTGCCTAATCTAGAACAAGAGAGTGGCCTCCCTACATCTCTATCAATAGGCCTTGCACTCTATACTAGCTCACCCAAAGATGTCACTGAAGATATCTTAGTTTATGTTGCCTACCCACCATTTTAAACGACTTTTGTGAGTTTGATCTGGGTGAACAATCTCATACTGTTGATGAGTTAGATATGAGCATCACACCTGAAATTAAGCCTCATGATTTAGATGATTCGAAAGCTATTTCATAAGACTTATATAATAAGGTGACTGAGCTCACTGTGTCAAACTTTGATGATAATATTCTTTATACAAAATATGAATCTTTTTTATATGGATTTGACGTTACTGAAGGTCTTGATGTGGGTTTTCATGCCGAATATGAATCATTCTCTTTTTAATCCATCATTCCTGACCTTCTGTATGTCTTTGGAAATTTATTTTCGAAACATGTGAATATAAAGTATTAAGTAAATATATTTAGTTATTACTTATTAGTGCCATATGTGAATATAAAATGTTAAGTAAATATTTTAATTTTTAATTTTATTTGTAAGCATGTTTGTTTGGATAAATAAAATATTTATGTTAAGTTTAATTTTTGTAGTATATATTTTGAATTAGATTGATTTGTTTTCTTGGGTAAAATATGCATGCGAAAATTTATTTTCGAAGAGGTATGTTTAATTAGATTTTTATTAATAGTTTTGAATTTATTTTCAAATTTAAAAACAATTGAGAGCAAAAAAAGTTAATTGCCTTATTTTTTAATTTCTTAAATAATTCTGACAAAAAGTCCAACGGAGGTTCCCATCAGAATTTCCGCTTTTGTTGGAATCCATCGAAGATCCCGTCAGAATAGCCCACTGGAAACCATAGCAATTCCTGTCAGAATAAATAAATCTGTTGGAATTTCCCTCGAAATGCATTTCCCGATGGAAAGGCTGAAACCTTGTCGAAAATTTTGTCACTATAGGCATGCATTTTTGTTGTGAATTGGAATTTTATAGGTGTTCTTGAGTTTGATCATAAATTACAAGAGTTCGGTGAGTAAGAAAGGGCGATTATTCACATTTGAAGCTGCAAGGGAAATTTTACTGGAAATTGAAGGTCTGGGAAGAAACTGTTTGGTCGTTTCGTGTTTTTGTCTAATTTTTGTACTAATTGTGTTAATGAGTTTGCCTAGGGTTTAAAGGGTTGGAAATTCCTGTTTGAATAAGTTATAAAAATCTATAAAAAGCTAATGTCATTGATTTTTGTTTTGTTGGTCATTGAAGCGTACTAAAAAGTATGTGGTAATGGAGGAAGATGAACCGACCTTGCATCTTTATAATGGGTGGTAGATTTGTAAAGGAAAGGTAGGTTAAATATAAGGGGAAGACTTTAAAAGCGTATACTCTTTCGACATGAATAAATGCTCCTATCGAGAATGGAAAGGCCTTGCAAAAGACATTGGATATGATGGCCTTATTGATTTCTTCTATTTGCAACCTGGATGTCGGTTTTGGACATTAGGCTAAGGATGTTGAATATTGATGGCGAATCTAAGGACATCATTGCATGCTGTAAGGGTCATAATGAAACTCATGTGTATATTGCACATGGAGTGTATGAAGCATAAGTGTTGCCTGATGCTTTGCCTTGCCCAAATGATGTAAGCCAAAGTAAGAGGCAAATGAATTTTAGTCCCCAAAAAAAGCAGAGTAAGATTACACCCCCAAACCCATCTCGCATAGTGGTCTAAAAACAAAGTCAATAACAACCCCAAAAGGCCAAACAAGCCAAAGCCAATATCAGCCACAAAGACAAGCAAGCCAAAACAAAAGGGAGCCCTTCTCTTGTTGTACCCAC
>NCQT01073719.1:0-12332 GCA_002740465.1 Stenocereus thurberi
TATATATATATATATACATGGATTTACACTCATACACACATGCACACACATATACACACACATCTGTATACGTATATGCATAGATACATGCATAATTGCAGTCATATATATATATATGTGTGTGTGTATATATATATATATATATGTATCTCTGTGTGTGTATATATATATATATATATGTATGTATGTATGTATGTATGTATGTATATGTGTGTTTGTGTATATATATATATATATATATATATATATATTATATCTACATATGTACGTGATGTATACATATACATATACATATGTACATACAATGCATGCGCCCACACACACCCGCCCGCTCACACGCATGTATAGGTTCGCATATGCATCCGTATACTATTGGATTTGATCCAATCTTAACTACATTGCTTAATGGCTTAAGGGAAAATAATGTATGAAGCAATAAAACCAAAGACTAATAATACTTAGCCA
The DNA here is from genome assembly GCA_002740465.1 of Stenocereus thurberi. Lineage (NCBI taxonomy): Eukaryota > Viridiplantae > Streptophyta > Magnoliopsida > Caryophyllales > Cactaceae > Stenocereus > Stenocereus thurberi. The sequence continues at coordinate 466 of NCQT01073719.1, forward strand.
AAGGTATGGCGTATAATTTGACCATGTGGTGCAAACTAGGAAAAAGATATGAACAAGATTTAATGTGACAAGTCCCGAAAAAAATTGACAAAGAGAAAAAAGGAGGCTAAGCAAGTAAAGAAAGGTGAATCGGTTACATTTTTTCATCTTCAAAATGGCACGTTAAGCCCACGTCTTCAAACCTCGAAGGTCTCAAACATTTTCCTCGCCTCCCATGTTCTCCTCTTCTCACCACCAACCACCAGCACGCTTCAGGATGCCTCTGTTTCTGGTCCACCACCTATTGTTGCCACACTAGTCCCAAGCTGTCTGATTTGGATTATTGGAAATAGCTAGCCGCCACCACTTTCACCCATCACTTTCAGCAACTTTGGTCATTGCTATCCCCAAAGGTATACTCTTTGAATCCCATTTTATTCTAATCCAAACTTTATGATTTCACATTTTAATAAAGTTCTTTATCCAAATTATGTTAAAATCTAGTATTATTCTACAAGCAATGTTCGATGTCTTGGGTAATTGTGCGTGCTTAGTGGTATTGAAAGTTGAACTGAGGGTTAAGGTTCATGGTGCATGGTTGACCAAAGAAAATGTAATTGGATGCTATTACAAATTTAGGCTAATTAATTTATGGGAAGTAATGTTTTCATGAAACTTAATGTGTAAATAGGCATTGGTTGCGTATGAGGAAGATCTCAAGTATTCTTGAATACCAAAACTGAGGTTAATATTTGATTAAGGATTGAATTAGGTGACTATATTGATTACTTCTTAATGTTGGACAAATTCTTGATCATCTCGTTTAACCTATGAGTGGTAAACTGCTATTATGTGAGATAAGTGACATCTTGTATGTTGATATTTCAAAGAAATTTCAGCTCACATGGCGTAAAGCATTGTGAATAGTATGAAAATTACATAATTAAAGGATGCTTGTTTGAGGCTTGATAAATATTGATGTATTAGTGGATAATGTGAGGATTTCGAGGTTTTCTTAATTTATTATTGAAAACAAGTATTCAATTCCTAATATAAGAACTCTTGGGTTTATTTGATAAAATCAGCTTTTTAGTTAAATGGTACTTGTATGAATGGCTATATATGTACTAATATAACTGATTAACTTATGAGGAAGTTTTGGCCACTTGATACACCAAGTTGAACTGAATGAGCTAATCATTACCATGAGAACCATCTTGTTTAGGTAAGCCAAGTGCTTGAGGATTATGGTATGAGTAATGTTCATTTTCACGTTAATGTGAAGCGAATGGGCCGTGGGCTAATTACGTCAATATGGAAAAATTGTGTAATGAAAGATGGCATAACAAATTTTTTGTGAAGAAAATAAGAATCTAGTGAAATTTAACTTAAGTTGTTAGTAGCAGTTTGGCCATCTTTAAGTCAAAAGGCACTAAATAATTGGGAAGACAACATTAAGAAGAACTAGCATGAGAATTGAATTTTTTAAAAGCCTCTACCAAGTTCATAAGAATTATTTGTTGGTATTAAATGAGAGTGTGGTTCCTAAGTAGCAAACAAAATGTAGCACTAAGCCATGAACCATCGTCGTCGATCTACTTGTGTGGTAAACACGGGAAATGGCATAGAAATGTGAAAAAGTACAAATATTGTCCAAATATAATTTAATAAGATTAAAGAAAATATCATTCATAAAGGTAAGAAGAAATAATGAGTATATTAGTCATGAAGATAGAAGCAAAAATCAAAGCCTTATAAACAGAAGGGCTGAAAGCCAAAGTTTAAAAGACATAAATAACTCCTAAGGTACATAATTGCTTGTACCCTTACAATACAAGTAAAAATTGTGTTGCATTCATGAACCATGCTTAACAATTTTATCATGTTTTGACCATCTTAAGGACCCACTCCATGTTATGAATATCATGTATAACAATATTCTTAAGTTTGTTGATCCAAGGACACTTGGACAACATGGACTGCTAGCAATGCTTACCACCGATCACCAATTAGTGATTATTGATTACTATTTAATGCTGACCGTCGAATGGGTCATTAGAACATATAAGTCAAGTAGAGAGCTCCAAATTCAAAAATAGCAGTGATATACTAATTCACCGCTTGTGTCCTAAGCTTGGCTACTAAAAATGACTTGCTGTCATTGATTGTTAAGTTTAATTTACTGCGTATGATTAGAAGCTGGTTTAAGATATGCACACGCTCCCTGGGTTCTTTTATTTGATTCTAACATATAAGGGTAACGTATTAGGCTCGAAGCTCATCATTCTCTCTTATTTTAAATTTTTTTTTAATCACGGAGAGAAAACTATACATGTAGTATTCAAAGAAAAAGCAAAGACGTAGGTCCACATCGTTAATATTTCTTAGCTCATGGTGTTATCTAATGGAATTTTGGAGTTGGCTACGACTCTACTTGTAGCATGATAAGACCATCTAATGTTCTCATTTCTTGCTTTTTTGTTCTATATTGTTGGCTGTTTTGGAAACATTAAGGATTGTAAAAGTTCATTTTAACATTCTCGTTACTCTTTGAACAAACTTAAAGCATTAAACAATGACATGCTTAAAAAAAGTGCTTCCCCACCATTATTTTATGAAAATTTTGTTTATGAAGTTAGAAGCTTAAAAGCAATGTATTTAGTAGAAACTTTTTGTCCAAGTCACACGTTTGTCTGAACTCGATGCGTTTCATAACTTTTAGCCTTGTCTCATTAAAGAGATGGTCATGACAACCCAGTTCTGCAAGTGTTCCACTACCACTTTGTGCTCAGTTAATTGATACTTCGCTAATCATATGCATATCAAGTTGAGGATGTTATAGAAGTGGTATCAAAGTCAAAATAAAACTCCACTCTCAAGTGCGGGAGCCGACAAAGTTTTTTTTTTTTTTTTTTTTTTTGGTGGGTGGGTTACGGTTTGTGTATGATGATAGACGGGGCAGCATGCGACTTACGTTATCAAATAGAAAAAAACCAAAATGATTTTTTTAATTAAAAAAGGGATAAAGGGAAACAAAAGAATATGTGTTAGTCGCCTGCATATGTCCATATGAATAAATTTATACGAATTATGTAAGTCAGTAAGTCACGAGTTGTTATGTGATTGTAAGTAGAAATGTTTATGCGTACAGTAGAATGACTGATAAGATAATAAAGCTAATCTCATTTAGGCATTGTGGCTAACATTTTGATGGTCTTCATCACGTAATTAATTTCAGTAAGTAAACATATATCTCGTTATTTATCATGTGTGTTGGAAAATAAGGATGTACCTTAGTGCGTAAGCATAGAATCTCATTGCTCGGTGATTGCCCACGAATAGTTGAACTAGGATTGACGATGGCCACTAGAGCCACCGTAGTTATCACGCCCTAAACCCGAACCTAAATGATGGTGATGCTAGCGTGAGAGTACGGGAAAAAGAGTGAGGGCTGCTATTTTGGTTAGGTGCTACTGATATCGAATGAGGGCCTCAAATCCCTTATAAATAGTAGCACGCAGCTTGTAACTGACAGTGAATAGTTAATAGGAATGATTAATACATAATTAACCATTCCGTAATCACCCCCTTAATGTTGGTTAATTAATGTGATTGTTACACTTGGTCAACAGCTCCCCTCGGTCACATAAACCATATGTTAGCTTTTCTCTCTCAACTAATCTCTTCATGCCTCATATTGGAAATGGGGTATGCACCTAGAAAGTAACTAATAGTGTTATATTAAGTCACCATCTAACTAACATAACACTTTCACGAAATACAATACCCCAAATCATCCTCAACATCACCAGTGGCGTACATTCTCCCTCTATGCCATATGATATATCATATGATTATGTACTCAATATAATCGCCCGGGCTGATACGGTGATGATGGATAGATTTTTTCTTAAACACTCATGAAATTTCATCTCAGCTTACCTACTTTCCTAACGTGTTCTTGCTGAGCTGTATACATCATGGCCCTCAAGAAACACATTATGGTAGCATTATCAAGCTTTGGCTTCATATCATAGCTTCAAGTCAAAGGTTCATTGTCCATAAGGTCACACAGTAACAAGAGATACGGAATCAAATGTCACTCCATGTATAGGTCGTCTTATAAGCACACATAGTATGAGATGTGTGTCATTGCATACTTCCTACTTAGCTAGGTATGTCATTCTTTATGCCTTATGAATTGCCAGTTTAGATTTTCATCCATAAATCTAACTTGAGCCACTAGATCAACATACTGAATGTTAATCTTGACACTTAAGATTCGGCTTTTAAGGCTTCAATATGAAATCTTATTTCATACTTGACTCCTTCTAGTCTCATCTTAGACTCACTAAGGTGACTATATTCATTTTACTCATGCACTTCCGGTGTGAGTAATCAATATTGTATACCTAGTGCCAATATGATTCAGTCTCATCCTGCCTGCTACTCAAGTGTCAGAACGATTGCGTGTGTGACATGGCCAATCAGAAGCCTGTGAAATTTCAATATGCCCGACATGCAACAATAAATCATGAGCATTTTTCTCATTTACAAAGAAACATGTCCATCACATAACAAGACACATGTAAGCATTAAACCTTATGGATTCCTAAACTCAACAAATGTGCTTTAAACACATCATTAGGAATAGGTTTAGTCAAGGGAGCATAATCACCTTGTTAGTGTATATATATACCTAATGACGATTTTTTTTCTTTATCCCTATGGTAACAAGATACACAATCTACATCCATAGCTGATATTGTTTTGCAGTTTTGCTTCTTACTGCACCATGACATGGCTCTCCCACCCAAGGTAAAGGCATGTCCTAAGATTGACCTAGACTCATTCAGATCACCACCCCAATTGACATTTGAGTATTCTCTCAATTTGAGGTCTCCTCCTTGATAGCAAAAGCCTAAGTTAGCAATACCACGAAGGTTATGCTTAATTCTTTTGACGACTTGCTAATCAGCAGGTCCTATGTTACTTTGATAACAACATACCACACCAATCGCAAGGCAAATGTCAGACCGCATACATAGCATAGCCTACATTAAGCTTCATATGACACTAGTGCAAGGGCCATTGTTTATTGTCTCTATTTCATAATCTGTTTTAGGGCAATTATCAAGACTCAAGGTTACACGCTTCTCAACTGGAGTATTTAAGGGTTTGCAATTATACATTGAAAATCATTCCAAGGCCATTTTATGTATGCGTCTTGGGACGATTTTTAATTATTTTCACTACTAGGACATACCTACCATCACCCACGTCCTGCATCTCAAAGACATAGGACAACCATTTTTAAGTAACTTGAATCAACTCTAAGTTGTTTCCAGCCAGCAGTATGTCATTAATGCACATGTTAAGAAACATAATCCCCTATGTTGAGCTTTTGATGTACACATGATGGTCTTCTGAAACCATAGAGAAGCCAAACTAAGTTATGGCTTCATGAAATCTAAAGTGGTAAAATCTGTAAGATTGCTTAACACCATATATGGGCCTTTTAAAATGACACATCTTGTCCTCTTATCCCTTCGATACAAAACCAATGGGTTGGTCCATATAAATATGACCCTTAAGGTCACCCTTGATGAAAGCAATCTTATGTCCACTTGAAACAACTCTATGTCCAAATGGGCAATCAGTGCTAGGAATAGCTGGGCGTGAACTTATCAATCAAACCATTTACCTGACGTTTTATCTTAAAAACTCATTTGTTTTTTTATAGAATTCTGTCGAGACGAAGGATCAACGAGTTCTCAAATCCTTTTCTTGCCATTGAGTGCATCTCATCCCTTATGGCATCGATCCGCTCTTTGTGATTTGGTGAATCAATCCTCAACTTCCAATGAAGTGCACAGGAATACATCCTCTTCAACTTAGAAATATAGTCAAGGAATTCTTCCATGTCCACTCCTTTGGATCATGGGAACCTTCATTATTTGTCTACACATGTGAGAAATCCTTCCCCCTTTCTCTAAGAGGTATTGGACCCTGAGCACGAAGAGAAAATTACTCGCACTATAGAGGTGGGTTTCTAAAAGTGTGGACTAATTGCATGTTCAGGAATGGGAGATTGAGGATAAACCTTATTCTTAGGCTAACTCTCCTAAACATTTCGAGATTAAGGATAAATCTCATTCTCTTTAACAAACAAATCTTCACTATTCCTATCAAATAAGGATGGTGTACCATCCTTGGTGATTTAGTAACAATTCAAATCCTCCCTGCTTACCGAGAGATGGTTGAAGGTCTTCTTGTAACTCATACAAATTGAGGTCCTTTTTAAATGTCACTAAAAGTTTGGGAACTTATCCTCAAGAAAATCAATATTGCCGGAATTCATTTCACGAAGGAGAGATTCATGATCTCAATTAGTTCGAAAAGTTCGAATATTTCGTTTCAATTGAGTCCTACACTGCTTTAAAGTATATGAACATATCAAGTACCTAATAGTGATGAGATAACAGGTACACATACCTACATCACAAATAATATATCGCTCTATGATACGCTTTCACATTCATAGGTCCACAAACGTCTAGAGTCAATGAATCAGTAAGGGATTCGGTGCCCTCGAACCCTTACTAAAAGACTTTATAGGTTCTCTACTAGCTAAGCTTGTCTCACACATCGGCAACTTAACCCTAATGAGTCGGTCTTAACACACCATGTTTAGTTAGCTTGCTGAGCATCCCTTAAAACAAAGTCGAAAAGGAGGCAAAGATGGAAGAGGTCATGTTTTAACCAAAACATTGAAAACAACTTTTAATGTCACATCGTCAAACAAATGGCCATTGTATATGACATATAAGACATGTAAATGAAAACTAATCTCATAAACAAAAGACACAAGGGAACATCGCACCCCAAGTGCATAGAGAGCATCGTAAAAAAGCAACACATTCTCTTCATAGAGATATGTCCTTATTTGAAGGACATCTTTTTCACCACAGTTACCTAAAACAAAAGTTTGTGAACCCATCGTGTAGCGATGAAAGTTCACAAATTAGCTTAGTCTTGAACTATATGCTTGATTGTTCCTGTGTCTACAATCCTCTACGAACCATAATAGGCAACTAATGCTCGAGAGCTCACAAATTATTCAGGAACAACTGTGAAAGAAGGTATCGTAGTCGGCTTGGGACAACCCCGACCTTAGGGTACCTCTTTCACAGCTAGGACATTTCACACGTGCTGTATGCGTCTCTTTATTTCCCTTAGCCTTTTTCCGGTTTGCAATGACAACCTTAGGTCCGAAACTTTAGGAGCAAATTAATCTCGATGAACCTAACGCTCAGTTAATCCCATATATACTTAACAGTGGGATAGCTTTCAATTCCCTTACTAGATCATCATTAACTCAATATAACAAAGTGTAGCATGTTGATCGATTCAGTCTCCAACCATTTTTGGTATGTTTTTAAGTTTTCTCGGTACTACTCACTAGCAGTACCATCTTTGCCACTCTAGGAGACCTAGAACTTGACAAATGTTCTAACATTTCATGCTCGTTCAGAAGAAACTGAATCTTCTGATACTTAACATCATAGTCAGCGTTATCAAGCTTTTCATTGGTAAACAAATTACTAACCGTATGTAGTTAATTGTCATATCTAAAAGTATATATTTTAAAAGATGGACATTAGGCATGTTTTCAAATAATTCAATTATCAAAAACTCCATCATTCATGTCGCATGATCAAAAATTTTGCTAAGCTCATAATCATCATATACAAACATGAATTAGAAGTTTTTATAATTTAATTATTACATTTTTTTATAAAACAAAATTTATGAAGAACTTTATGGTTAAAGTAATTAACATTTTAGAAATATCACGAAGGTATTCATTTTAATCATGTAAAACGAATTTACATGAAGTTTCATCATGACATAAAACAAATTTATATAACTACAAATATGTCAATTAAAACTTTATCAATGACATATCAACCATAAAAATAAGATTATTATATAAAATGTATTTATATAAGAACATGAATATTTCATTGCGAAACATATTCGAATAATAACATATTACAAAAAAAAGTTCATTCAAGCCCAAGAACACTATATCAAACACATTTATATAATTATTAATAACATCAGACTTATTCAAATGTCACTCGCGAATTATAAAACACATTTTTAATATCACAAATTGATTTCATGAAATGAATTTATAAAACGCTACTAAATAACATGACTAGCATGAAACAAATTCATATTCACTAATTTGGGCAAGGTGATACTGCTAACACAATCTAGCAAATTTACAACAATTCATGTAGTTTTTGTGTGTGTGTGTGTGTGTGTGTGTGTGTATGAAATGCATTTATATAACACTACTGATTGATGATTAAAATGAAACATATTCACGTATAGATCACAAGAAATTTTATAGAAGACGTCTATATAATATTACAAATTTAAATAATACGAGACGAATTATATAATAATTACACATCATACACATTAAATAACATGAAATGCATTCAAATAGTATTATATAATGCATATTCACCTTATATTATGAAACATATTCATATCAACAATTGAAACATATCTGTAACTTATAAACATAACTTATGAAACTTATTCATATGTGAGTAGCAAATAATTATATGAAACACATTTATATAATTATTATAGTTTTATGAAATGAAGTCATAACATGTTATTTAATTAAATAATTAGTATAAAACACATTTATGCAATATAACTTGTTATGTGAAACATATCAAAATAACACTCACAAAATATTATGCAAGATGTAATTATCTAATATTGCCCATTTAAATTTTATGAAACGAATCCGTAAACGCTAATAACATGCCTTATATATACCAATAATGGCATGAAACGTATTCATAAACAGCTGCTCAATTGTGTAACAAAACTTTATAAAATCAAATTCATGAAACATATTCATATAATTAAGCATAAGCATAAACTAAATCATATTCAAAAAGAATAAATAATTGAGAATAAATAATTGAGCTAGGAAATAAACAAACCCAAAAAAAAAAAACACGGGAGAGGTTGGTCCAAAATAAATAAACATTCGATAGCGGCCTCAAAACCCTTCTGTCTTAACCCCCTCACTATGTCGCCTCACTAAACCCTTTATTACTATCTAAAGCCTTCTCTGTCTTTTGCCCTCTCTCTAGCTCAAAAATGGAGCCTTGAGCTCCTACTTTGCCTCGGCCATGGACGACCCCCTACCTCGCCCAATGTTGGCAAGCGATCAGCCCCGTTCCCATCACCATTGCTTCTACTCTCGGTCATCAGCACCTCCGGCCAAGAACCACCCAAGGGATGATACCACTTTCCATACACCGCTGCTGATGGGCCATAGCCTCGGATACATGCTTCCTCGGTACGATGTAAGACTACCATCATTTAGATAGGCCAAAATCGAGTTTGGCGATGTGACCTATGTGACCAACGCACCACTGAGGGGGTGGCGTGTGGGCCTCACACACTTCCAAGACAATGGATTTCAAAGTTTTCTCGCCATTGACGCACGGATTGCTGGGTTGAAGGCCTGAGGAGGAAGAAGAAAGTCGCAAATGGCCTTCATCAGTGGCGCGTGACATACGCGCGTCACATAGGCCTCACTGTCGCCGCCACTGAGGCGACGGCAGTTTTATAAGGTGGTCCAAGTGAGTCCAGGCCGAATCTATGTTGCCCAGTCATGGTGGAAGACTTGGGTTCGTGGTGACTGGTGACGTAGAGGGCACGAGTCTAGGGTTTGGGTTTATCGAGGCATCTGAAATTGAGCACATTAATGTACGAAATCATCTTTTAACGAATGCTTAGCATACATCATGAAATACAATCACATAAATAGCATTAAAACACGCTAATCATAGATGAAGTTGCATAATTGCAGGAAATACGCTAAGCATAATCACGGTACGGGTCGACTCTTAGGTTTGGAGGGAAATTAAACAATGAACGCGTCATACCTGTTAAATTCAATTTAGCATACAAAATCATAGATTTTGTCAATTTAATAGCGTAATTTCAAAAACAAAATGAACAAACTGCATAGGCATTACAATTGATTCAATCGGGGTCAAATCTGAGCAACTTTGGCTCTGATACCACTGTTGGAAAATAAGGACGTACCTTAGTGCGGAAGCGTAAGATCTCATTGCTCGGTGATTGCCCACGAATAGTTGAACTAGAACTGACGGTGGCTACTAGGGTCATTGTAGTTGTCACACCCCAAACCCGAATGCCAATTATGGTGAGGCTAGCGTGAGAGTAGGGGAGAGAAAGTGAGGGCGGCTATTTTTGATTAGGCACTACCGATACCGAATGAGGTCCCTAAACCCCTTATAAATAGTAGCATGCAGCTTGTAACTGACCATGAATAGCTAATGAGAATGATTAATACGTAATTAATTATTCTGTAACTGCCCACTTAATATGCGTTGATTAATGTGACCGTTACACTTGGTCAAGAATGTGATTGTTGAATTACATGTTAGTGTTTTTATATCAAAGTGAGGGAGTTACTTAATATCATAGTTTACTTTGTGAATAAAGGCGGTATAACCAATGTTAGTTTTGAGAATGACGGAGGCAAGGAAAAGCCTGTGCTTATCGACAATTTACTTTTCTATGAAATGAGTGAAGAGATCAACAACAACAACCGCCCTTTGAAAATACTAGCAGCATGAACCCAGAATTAGTGGGTCGTAAAGTGGTTAAGGTACTACAACAACTGAGTCATGCCCTCTAAGAGAACATATCATAGTCGAGGAAGTCTATAAGAAGTATAGCAAAGGAAGGCTAAAATTTTACAATAGTGATTTAGATGCAACGGTATTAGAAATTGGGTTTGACAAATAGAGTTGATATTCAAGAAAGTCGAGCTACTGAGCCACATGTGAAATAACCTTGCAGCCTATTTCCTTGTGGACAGGCAAAAACCTCGTGGAAAATAACTAACCCCTAATTTTGAGGTTTTAACGCCACTTGGGTAAATTTCTAGAAGATTTAATGGTAAAATTTTAATCGTTATATTCAAAAAGATAGTGATTGATGTAGTTTGCTGAATCAAGGATGTGAACTTCATCGACAATAGTGAACACTAACAAACCTGTTGAATTATTCAAGGTTACCTGAGAATCATGACGACTAGTAACATTAGGATCCATCAATTAGGAAAAGAATCAACACCTTATATTAGAAAACATTTAGTAGGGCAATCTGGATCCTCCTCAAATTAAAAACCATTGGGGAAGCCATTGAAAGAGGACAACTTGAAATGAAACCAAAGATCTTTAAATTTGGCAACAAAGAAGCAGAGGTATTGGAGGAAAAATTACCTAGAGAGATTACTCAACAAGAAAGCCACTCGTGCAACTGAAAAGCGCAAAGGTACAACCCCCTAGAAGAGACCCTTGTGTGAAATGTGGTTGACATAACCATGCAACGGCTAAGGGTAAGATAGGGACAAGTGAACACCACTGGTGTTGATGCAAGTTGTTTTCTAGCTCACTACCCTACTATATTAGAACGAGCGAGTAAGGGAAGGACTGCGATTACCAAAGATGGTGAAACTCCAACAACCGCCACTACTAGCCTAAAAAGCTATTTGTCAATCTATTTGTAGCAGATTGGCATGCTTGCCTTTGCTCTACCCTCCCCACCCAAGCTCGAATCTGGGAGGGGACCTTCCTTTGCCAATTAATTGGAAGAGGGAGGGGGAGGGGAATGGGGAGCGGGTGGGTTGGGCTTTAGGCCCTGGCAACTTTATCCCTTTTCTCCTGAGTTGGTTAGCCTGTTGGGTCTTCCCTAAGATGGGAGGCCCAAGAAGTGGCCCATATTTACCATTGTAAAAAAAAAGGGTAGCT
>NCQT01073719.1:42275-53523 GCA_002740465.1 Stenocereus thurberi
CAGAATTGGTGATTTTCATGTTTAGTGAATTACGTATTATGTGAGTAAACGAAATCGACGCATGTCAATATAATCAATTCATGCTTGAAAATATAGCCTTGAAACGACCCAATAACGCTTTGAATCGATATACGTTAATTTCAGTTAATTAACCTTGAAAATGATTCCGAATCATTATATGTTAGTTTTGTTAATACATGCTTATCAGTAGCTTTAAAATGATATACGAATACCCTGATTCGATGCCTGCTTAATTAGTTAATCTATGCCTCATTAGTAATTTCGAAAGGATATACGAATACACTGATTCGATGCTTGCTTAATTAGTTAATCCATGCCTTGAATCGCATTATGTTTAAATGACTTCATTAGGTTCGAATAACAACTTCGATCTAATAAACGAATGTCTAGAATCGTATTATGCTTAAATGGCTTAATTAGGCTTAAAATGTAACTTCGAAACAATGAATGAACGCCTAGAATCGACACTTGTCTATTTAGTTGAATTATGCTTATGAAATGGCTTTGGAAATAACATTTGAATGACGAACTGAGCATGTTTACATCCCTCAACTACAATACATGAATGTAATCGTGTTTCATGCTTAGTTGGTTTAACTTAGCTTACTAAACGTCCGTTTCAAGTTAAGGCCATATGAATGTCTATATATACATGTGTGTATGGTTATAACCATTGGTTGCACCGCACTGCTAATTATTATTTGTTTGTTCAGTAAGTCCAGCATTGGTAAGTTGCGTAAGTTTATGCATCGCTTTTAGGTATATCATAATGATTAGGATACTAGATTGTGAAACTGAAACTAAGGTGGTTGTTGGATCGTTTGAGGTAGAACTATGAGTGGTTTAAGGACTTGTGGTCGATTGCCATGTGAGGAGGGGGTCTGGATTTTGACTTCCGCAATCGTGTGGATTATGAGGTCATGTGCGGCTCATTGTGTTGTTGAAATGATTATGAAGTGCTTGAATGCACTATGTACAAATCCCTCCCCTTTTATGTTATTAAGATGCATTATGCGTGTGAAGGTGTTGTTTTGGAAAAGGATGTTTCTTGTGTTTCAAAACAGTAATAGCGTTGACTATTAGCAATCAATGGCCTATTTTAGCTATACGAACTTCGTTTTGGGAGTAAACTCGCTTGAACGGGGAATCCCTGAGGAATTTGATTAAAAAGAAAGGGCGATGTATGAAAAATAATGCGCTTCGAACAATATGTTATGAATGATGTTAGCATAGGGGATAAATCCTAGTATTAGGAGATCCTAGAAGACCCTGACGAGGGTAATGATCCGACATGTTATATGTAGCCGTCCTGGGAGTAAGAGCTTAAGCGTGAGCGTTAGGTCTCACTATAGGGTTGAGAATAGATCTCACCCAATCAGCACCCTGTAATGATCTTATGCCAGATGCATTTTCCTAATAAGCAAAGAAAAGCAGTTGCTATTTTGCCATTTTAAGTATTTCAGAAGAAAGAAAGTTTAAAGGGCCATTAAGAGGCCAGTTGAATGAAATGTGAAAAGTTATAAGGGTCATTATGCGGCCAATACGAAATAGACTTCATTTAATGAAAACGAGCCTCAAAGAGGCTAAGAAAAGAGTATTTATGGGCCTCAAGAGGCTAAGCAAAGCATTTTCAAGAAAAGAAGAAAAGTTTTCTGTGCTTGTTCTATGCTTTTTCTATGAATGAAATGTGAATGAGATTTTAAGTAAGGCTAAGTAAAGTGTTTTCACAAGAAGAAAGAAAGATGCTTGTACATATCATATGAATGAGATCTAAGTAAAGTATGCTAGCGAAAATAAAGCTTTATGTGAACATTCCAAGTATAACTTCCGAATGAGATATTAAGTAAGATACGATCATGAAAAGAAAGCCTTATGATCATATTTCATGCATACCCTATCACTAAGATTTGAATAAGACTTGAAATTTGTGTGCGCCTTATGTATATCATATGAATGAAATGCCAAGAAAAGTATGATTATGAAAATAGATAACCTTATGTGCACATCATATGAATGATGTTTCTTGTATAGTTTAATGGAATGCTAAGAAATTGTGTTATAAAAAGAAAGATCCCTATGCTTAGCCCTCGATGCTTGCTTACGTGCTTAACTGCGTGTTAGTAAAGGAACTTAGTCATTGAGGGACCTAGAAATATGTTTGAGTGGTAAAAATGAAGTTTATGTTTAGTAATCCTTCCATAAGGGTTTTATGAATGCCTAATATGATAGTAAAGTATGAATATGTGATATGTGACTATTAAAGATATTATTGCCTGCAACGGTTTTGGTTTTAACGGGGTCGGGGGACACTTATTGAGCATGTGGTTGCTCATCCCACTACTCTTTCCCCTTTTTCCCCTAGGTTTTCTTTGTGACAGGAAGAAGTTGAGTAAGCTATGTCAAAATGGAGTCTATTCCCGCTTGCAAGGTGTCATGTGTGTGTACTTATATCTTTAATGAAGTCATGTAAAGTATTCTTATTTTGTAAACGTTTATAAACAATTATTCTAGTTCACGTAATGCATATAGTACGAAGGTCGCTCTGTATGACCGTATGAGGCAACCATCCAATTAGTTAGATATCTTCTTGGTCAAAGTTAGTTATGTGTTGGGATGTAAACCCTAATACTCTAGTTATGTGAATCGTCGAGTTATGTCTTTCATTTTTTATTTATTAATGAACTATTCTATTTGGTATACTTCGAACGAGTGGCTCGTTAGGTTACGAACTTCGGCGTGTAGCAGTTCAGCTTCTTTTAAATGTTTTATGTTTCCGTTGATTTGCAAGGGTTTGTTGTAAGGCTTTGAGTCTGGAAACGGTCAGTTTTTAGGAGAAACTCTATCTGTTTCGCCCCTGAAGTTTAAGTAAGAAGTTAAGAAAACATAACGCTTCTACCCCTAGGGGCTGGGGTTGTTACATTGATGATATCAGAGCATGGTCCAGCGATCATAGGCCGCGACCTGAGTCTTGCATCTCATATAGTTGCCTAGGAACGTGTTCATGATGACGTGGTGCATGCCTGCCTTGTGTGGAAATTTGTGTTTAATGTGGAGGTTAGCACGTTTACCTAGTTAGGTACGGCTTGAGTGAGCTGAATGGTTGGATGAAAGAACCATTTGCTAAGGTATAGGCTGAGTGGCTCGTATTTTCATGGATGAGCTGAGCGTTAGCTCAATCGAAAGTTGTTTCGGTTATATGCCTTAGAGATTTTAATCAAAAGTTTAAAGAACATATGATTTGAAATCGAATGATTGGAAAGCCTTAACTGTAAGTTCATCTTTGCCCCTAAAGTACGATTTGCTCCTCAGGCCCCATAATGGAGTGAGCAGACGCACTCAATGGTTGGTAGGGAATGAGCTAGAAGCAGTTAAGCCATTCTCCTTTCGAAATATAGAGACATTGAAAGTTGAGATCCTTCCTAAATAGTGAGTCAAGGTTTTTCTTTCGCATAAAAGACCTTTCTGTTTCCATCGTTAGGCCTTACTGTTGCCTCTAAAGACTTGCATTTGCTTTACAATGATGTTCGTGCCTTGTTCTATCAGCATAAGCTTCTATGTGTAATTAGGTGTATTGAATACTTGCTTGTCAAGATGCATTCGCTGCTTGATGTGTCCATGACCAGTTATGTGTTTCATGAATAAGTTGTTGCACTTCATGATGTTTGCTTGACTTAAATTGGTTTATTATATGACTTGGTCATTCAGATAATACAAGTTTTGTTATTCATAGCATGACATAACCACTGACTTATTATTTGCATTCCGTGACTTCTATAATTTCATGTTATAGCTAGGTAACTGCATGTGCCCGTGTTTGAAGCATGATGAGACGACCATAAAAACCTGCATTCATATATTCTTGCTCTTATTTGATTGATTAGAGTAGTGTAGCGGAAGCATATAGGCCCATAAGCCATAGACCCAAGACTCATCCTTTTACTATAGGTTGCAACCTAGGGTTTGCATTTACATACGGTCATATAGGTACATTCTTACGTGACAATGAATGAGTTTAAGTGTCTTCAAGTATCAATGTGGCATACGTGTAGTGCTAAGCTCATAGGAGCTTATATAGTTACTTTGGACTTGTTATTAAATAGTTATTGACGGTTTTGCCAACGAATTGTTTAGTAAATGCACTTCATGGTGTTTGCTTAGCTTGAGTTTGGTCAGGCATGTGGCTGAATTAGCCGAACAATTTAACTTGTGTGATTTGTCAAACAGTATGATCTCTGAGCCATTGTTTACACTCCACGAATTTTATTATCTTATGGTATAACTTGAGTGGTTGTATACACATGTATTTAATGCATGATGTAATGACTGTAAGAGGCTGCATTCGCATGTGTTCACCTTTATATATTTCATGTTTTAGGAGGGAAGCATGATAATGTAACCAAGGTCATATTTAAATTCTTTATTTTAAAATTTGGTCTGTGAGTTGCATAAAATGATCATTAGTATGATTGATGCAAGTGTCATGTCATGACATGATCGTGCCATTATGTACCATATGTTACGTGATAAACTTCATGGGGAAACCTTAGAGTGTATTTTATTTTATTAGCTGACTTACTTATTGCCATTAGTATCATGGGGTCGCTTTTGTTTTGGTTTCCAGTGTTGTCATGCTACTATTCTGCATAATGATAGTTTGCGATCTTAGAGACCTATATTTACGTGAATATGTGATTGTTCATCCAGCTCATGTGACACGATAATGTGCTAGGGGTGCTTGTGGTCGCGTTGGAGTCTATATATCACTTTATCGTCGAATTGTGAAATATGCATGATCTGGTGTGGGTTGGTTGTGTTGCGTTATATATTTGTGATATTCTTATAAGGGTGCAAAAGGGTGTAGATTCATGTCTATGACCTTGTCATCTTAATTGCATGTTCTCAGTAAGTAGAGATAATCAGTTCTCTATGAAGACCCTATGGTTGAACTTTCCGTTAGCTAAGCTGTTGTGATTATCTCGTCTACTTATTATCCTTTCAGCTACACACTCTGGCCGGAAATCTTTTGTTTAGTTTATTGTAGTTCTAACATGCGACATAAGCTTAGGAGCTCTTGATAGTTCCTCTACTAACTCCCACATTGCTTGCTGTATTATGCCCTATAACTCACATGCTTGAGCAACTGTTTTGACAATATATGTATATAAGTTAAGTCCTTAGAAGCCTTCCTTCCCCCATGAAAACTACTAGTATCAGTGGGTGATCTCTACTCAAAACAACGTGCTTACAAGTAACATACTGAAGCCCCACTGCCCATCAGCCTGCACTCTTAGCATGTCGTTTTTCTTCCAAGTTCTTTCCTGCTTGCTAATTGATAGCACCAGGAATTACTCTCAGTAATGTATAGGTTATATCCTTATAATAGTGGTTGATGTCGATCATAATTATTAGTCCTTCAAATGCTGACTTATCTTATGTGCTTGCTACTTTGCTGTGATATGGAAGCCTTTGTTGACTGACTTGATTTTGAAATAATTTGATTTCTTCATGTTTCAGAATGAACTTAGTTAAGTTGAATGCCTTGATATGGCCTCGAATCATTATGTTTAAGTTGCCATACATGAAAATCCTTTAAATGTTCACTCGTGTTGATGCGTAAGCGTAGAGTAGTCGTTACGATTCTAGTATTGGTTAGATAAAAATTTTAAAGATGATGTTCATTTAAAATAAGTTTGATATGGTTATCCATGCTAGCTCATTTGCCCCTTTTCAATGTGATTTGCCCTCGGCACCTAAATAGAGTGAGTAGACACTTGAAGAGGATTGAAGAGTAGGAGACTAGATACCATAAGCCATTTTTTTTCGATTTGAAAGAAGTAGTGTTTGCAAAATGAAACCTTTTGAAAACCTACCGCGTAGATCCTAGTTGTGTACGTACATTCTCGGAATGACCGAACTTAGGTTTAGAATTTCGAGGACGAAATGCTTTTAAGGGGGGAAGAATGTAAGACCCGCCTCCTTTATTTTTAACTTAACCTGGCTTTTACCTTCTACGTGCTAAAATCGTATTTTTAGTAACTGTTTGAGTTCAATTATTATCGATGTGCCTACATAAGCGATAATTTTATTAAAATGAATATTTTTATCGTCATTAATATTATTATTATTAGTTTTGAAACTCTTTCGATGACTTTTATTAAGCGTGAATGATGCTTATTAACAAGCAATAAATCGAGTAGGAACCCGAGTACGACCAGCTAGTCAACCTTCGAATTAGTTTTGAGGTTTAATAATCGAACCTTGACGCATTTGGGAACGAATGATTGATGAAGGGCTCGGTTATCGATTTGAGTTTAGAACAAGACATTCGAGATTGGACTAGCGATTTTAGTTGATTGAGTTATTAAGCAAAACAACAACAACGACAAAAAAGAAACGAAAAGGCAAATAAGGGGCCGAAGCCCCTTTCTCTTTTACAGGAGGAGAGACCGCGAGCCGAGGGGCAAAACCCCAACCACCACGCTACACCAGAGAGGGAGGAAGAGGGAGAGAGGAGGGCGACGGTGGACCACCGGTGCCTGGTCGGCTGCCGTCGCGCCTTGCCGGTCACTTCATCTCACAGTTGCCGCGACAGAAAGAGAGAGAGCGAGAGATAACAGACGAAGGGTGAGAAACCACCACACTGGTGGTCCGTTTGGGCAGTAGTTTGAGGAAGAAAACACATGCCCAGGCTTATCCATAAAACCTATTCTTTAGCCACTCCAGATTCCCTACGAATTATGTGAGTAAACGACACCGATGCATGTCAATATAATCAATTCATGCTTGAAAATATAGCCTTGAAACGACCCAATAACGCTTTGAATCGATATACGCTAATTTCAGTTAATTAACCTTCAAAATGACTTCGAATCGTTATATGTTAGTTTCGTTAATACATGCTTGTCAGTAGCTTCAAAATGATATACGAATACCCTGATTCGATGCTTGCTTAATTAGTTAATCCATGCCTCATTAATAACTTCGAAAGGAAATACGAATACATTGATTCGATGCTTGCATAATAAGTTAGCCCATGCCTTGAATCGCATTATGTTTAAATGACTTCATTAGGTTCGAATAGCAACTTCAATGTAATAAACAAATGCGTAGAATCGTATTATGCTTAAATGGCTTAATTAGGCTTAAAATGTAACTTCGAAACAATGAATGAATGTCTCGAATCGATACTTGTCTATTTAGTTGAATTATGCTTGTGAAATAGCTTTGGAAATAACATTTGAACGACGAACTGAGCATGTTTATGTCCCTCAACTACAATACATGAATGTAATCATGTTTCATGCTTAGTTAGTTTAACTTAGCTTACTAAACGTCCGTTTCAAGTTAAGGTCGTATGAATGTCTACATATATATGTGTGTATGGTTACAACCGTTGGTTGCATCGCACTGCTAATGGTTATTTGTTTATTCGGTAGGTTAAGCATTGGTAAGTTGTGTAAGTTTATGTATCGCTTTTCAGTATATCATAATGATTGGGATGGTAGATTGTGAAATTGAAACCAAGATGGTAGTTGGATGGTTTGATGTAGAACTATGAGTCGCTCGAGGACCTGTGGTCGGTTGCTATGTGAGGAGGGAGTATGGGTTGTGATTACCGTAATCGTGTGGATTGTGAGGCCGTGTGTGGCTCATTGTCTTGTTGAAATGATTTTGAAGTGCTTGAATGTATTATATACAAACCCCTCCCCTTTTATGTTATTAAGATGCATTATGCGTGTGAAGGTGTTGTTTTGAAAAAGGATGTTTCTTGTGTTTCAAAACAGTAATAGCCATGACTATTAGCAATCAATGGCCTATTTTAGCTATATGAAATTTGTTTTGCGAGTGAACTCACTTGAACGGGGAATCCCTAAAGAATTTGATTAAAATGAAAGTGCGATGTATGAAAAAGGATTTCGCTGTGAGAGGCAGCGAAATTATTAGCCATTATGGCCCATACGCTTTCAATTAGCTAAGATAATGTGCTTCGGACAATATGTTATGAATGATGTTAGCCTAGGAGATAAGTCCTAGGACTAGGAGACCCTAGAAGACCCTGACGAGGGTAATGGTCCGATATGTTATATGTAGCCGTCCTAGGAATAAGAGCTTGAGCGTGAGCGTTAGGTCTTAATATGAGGTTGAGAATATATCTCACCCAATCAGCACCCTGTAATGATCTTATGCCAGATGTATTTTCCTAATAAGCAAAGAAAAGCAGTTGGTATTTTGCTATTTTAAGTATTTCAGAAGAAAGAAAGTTTCAAGGGCCATTAAGGGACCAGTTGAATGAAATGTGAAAAGTTATAAGGGTCATTATGCGACTAATACGAAATAGATGTCCTTTAATGAAATTGAGCCTTAAAGAGGCTAAGAAAAGTGTTTTTATAGGCCTCAAGAGGCTAAGCAAAGCATTTTCAAGAAAAGAAGAAAAGTGTTCTGTGCTTTTCCAATGAATGAAATGTGAATGAGACTTCAAGTAAGGCTAAGTAGAGTGTTTTCACAAGATGAAAGAATGATGCTTGTGCATATCATGTGAATAAGATCTAAGTAAAGTATGCTAATGAAAACAAAGCTTTATGTGAACATTCCAAGTATAACTTCTGAATGAGATGCTAAGTAAGATATGATCATGAAAAAGAAAGCCTTATGATCATATTTCATGCATACCCTATGAATGAGATTTGAATGAGACTTGAAATTTATGTGTCTCTTATGTATATCATCGGAATGAAATGCCAAGAAAAGTATGATTATGGAAAGAGATAACCTTATGTGCACATCACATGAATGATGTTTCATGTACAGTTTAAATGGAAGGCTAAGAAGTTATGTTATAAAAAGAAGGATCCCTATGCTTAGCCCTCGATGCTTGCTTATGTGCTTAACTGCGTGTTAGTAAAGAAACTTAGGCATTGAGGGAACTAGAAATATGTTTGAGTGGTTGAAATGAATTTTATGTTTAGTGATCCTTCCATAAGGGTTTTATAAATGCCTAACATGATAGTAAAGTATGAATACGTGATATGTGACTATTAAAGATATTATTACCTGCAACGGTTTTGGTTTTAAAGGGGTCAGAGGACACTCACTGAGCATGTTGTTGCTTATCCCACTACTCTTTCCCCCTTTTTCCCCAGGTTTTCTTTATGATAGGAAGAAGTTGAGTCAGCTATGTCAAGATGGAGTCTATTCTCGCTTACGATGTGTCATGTGTGCCTACTTACGTCTTTAATGATGTCATGTAAAGTATTCTTAGTTTGTAAACATTTGTAAAAAAATTATTCTAGTTCATATCATGCATATGATATGAAGGTTGCTCTATATGGCTGTATGAGCTAACCATCTAATTAGTTAGATGTCTTCTTAGTCAAAGTTAGCTATGTCTTGGGATGTAAATCTCAGTACTCCGGCTGTATGAACCGTTGAGTTATATCTTTCATTTCTTCTTTATTAATGAACTATTCTGTTTGGTGTACTCCGAGCAAGTGGCTCATTGAGTTATGAACTCTGGCGTGTAGCCGTTCAGCTTCTTTTAAATGTTTTACGTTTTCGTTGATTTACAGGGGTTTACTGTAAGGCTTTTAGCGTGGAAATGGTCAGTTTTTAGGAGAAACTCTGTTCGTTTCACCGCAGAGTTTTAAGTAAGAAGTTAAGAAAATGCAACGCTTATGACCCTAGGGGCTGGGGGTGTTATAGTTATATTTCCAAATGTCAATTCCAATTTTCCATCCCTTCAATTTATAAGAGAATTTGAGGCAGCTATGAATGGTCGACCAAGGATAACCGGTATTCAGTTTTCATCACACCCTCGCTCTCTAGAACTACAAAATCCACTGGAAATATGAATTGCCCCACTTTAATCAACACATCCTTAACCATTCTGCTAGGAAGTCTAGTGGAACAGTCAACTAATTGAAGGATAATTTTTGTAGGCTTAAGCTCCCCTAATCCCAACCTCTCATACACCATGATAGGACGTTAACACCAGCACCCAAGTCAAGAAGGGCCAGGCGAATGTTGTGATGGCCAATCACAATTGAGATTGTGGGGCACCTCAGGTCCTTATATTTAATAGGCACTTGATTTGAAATGATAAAGCTTACATTAGAGGCCAAAAATGCTATCTTGGGGACATTAGTGGCTCTTTTAGTGGTGCACAAGTCTTTAAGAAAGCGAGCATAGGGGGCATTTGTTGTATCACATCGAGTAGGGGAATGTTGGTCTTGACTTGAGAGAATGTCTTTCTAATCTTGTCAACACGAGATTGCACCTTTTTTCCTTTTAATAGGTTAGGGAAAGGAGGTGAGGGCTTAACAACACAAGGACAAGGAGTATGAAAATCCTTAGGAGAAGTGGAATCATCGATTGACTCACCCTGCTTACATCCATCCCCATCGTTAGATGGGATTTGGATCAATGGAGAGGGAAACACATCCTCACTTTGAGGGAAGGAAGAGTAACTGATGGGGAAGGAGAATCATCTCATTTTGCTCACCCACATGGGTGTCAAACTTTTTACCAGACCGTAAAGAAATTACAGCATTAACTTTCTGAATGTCATGGGGATCAAGGAAGAGGAAGAGCCTCCTATTCGGCTCACCTCGAGTTGACTAGGAAAACCCCCTTTCTCCCTATTAGACATTGCTAATTGAGTAAGTTGTTATCTTATTGTCATCATCATTCTCTCATTTTACTCCTTAAGTTTTCTAATCATCCTCTCCATGTCATTGACTTTCTGGTTAACTTTATCCAATTCATTATAACCGGGAGGAGGGTATCATTGAGCCACATGTGGTTGAGAAGGAGGAGGGCCCATAGGAGCATTATATGCCCCTTAGAAGGATGGATTTTGACAAGCTAAAGATGAGGAGTTTCCTTCAGAACCCCCGCCTTGATTGTTGGGCACCAAGACATTAGGCCCAGTCCATGAAAAATTGGGGTACTTAGCCCACCCTACATTGTAAGTAGAGGAGTAGGGATAAAATTTTGACCTTTGGAGTGCCACATTCATGTGACCTTACTTTCGACTTGTAGCCAACTGTTAAGCAAACAAGGGGCATGCACTGAGAGATGGTCAGTGGATTGACATTGAGAGAATGAGACCATCTAGCGAGGGGGAAAGTTGTTTAGGGTTTGGGATATCACAAAACCCTTTAACATGTTTTTAAGGGCGGCAAATCTAGCATCAATGTATGTGATATCCACCAGTGCATGAACTCATGCC
>NCQT01073726.1:7596-18366 GCA_002740465.1 Stenocereus thurberi
TCAACTAGGGGAGTGTTGGGTAGATGGCTTTTTGGATGACTTTTTACTCAAAAACAACTTTTTAGGGTGGTTTTGGTTGTTTGACTAAGTCGGTAGTTGTTTGGTGATTGACTTTTTGGAATAACTTTGATGTATCACCCGAGGGTTAATGCTAAAACTCAAACTAAGAGTGAAAGGTTAAAACCACAAGAGAATACAATCAAAGGAAAACCAAGGAAAGTGGGACGTTAGAGGTTGATTGTGAAGCAGCACCAACGTGAGATAGGGATGCGATTTAGAATCAAAGGATTCTAAATGGGAAAAGGAAAAGGAACTTGAAGTATCTTCAAAGGATTAAATGAAAACAAAGCTAGAAAGCAAGAACACACGGCCTTGCAAACTGAAAACTAGCTTAGTTCCCTTTGAACCCGTGAGGATAAACAAGGTAGATGGATAGAACTAGACCTTTGTTTGGATACAGAAACACCACCAAATGAAGGTTTAGGGTCCCTAAACTTGATTAAGATACAGAAACACCACTTAAACAAGTTTAAGACTACACTTGAACACCATCCTAACTGGCTTAGTTAAGGATAAGCAAGTTTAGTATTTGAATGTGCCAAAGCACAAAAGCACAAATGCTCTCAACTGGTTTTTTGATTCAAATCTGAGTTATTCTGCCCATGGCCGTGCATAAGGCTTTAATACAAGCCTAGCAAACAAGCACCTAAGCAAACACACACCTAGACCTTACCCTCTTAGGGAGGAAAGATATTAACTTAAGCTAATCTACACGGTTAGTGTTAACTGTGTACTAATCTTGTTCTAACTTAATCAAATTACATTCAAAACATTAAACAAAGCTAATACATGATGTTTACAACTTAATTAGACTATACTTAAGCTTAATCATGCAGAATACAAGGCTAAGAGCACATGGTTCAACGGAAAAGTACAAGCCCCTTTACGGCTAGCCAATCACCTTCAAGAGCCAAGATCTTTTGCAGATTGCATGCCATTGGTTCTTCTTTTCAAGGCTTTCTTCCTTTTGCAGCTGATCATTGTGCTTCTAGACAGTTTGGGACGTGTGCCACTCAGCAAAGGAAGCAAGCAAATCCTTTGGAGAAGGAAAACTTCAACCCCGGGTCCAAGGCAGATTCTGGACCGGTTTTGCAACCAATTTTAACCCTAGCAAAAGTGTGCATGATTTTGTTTTCAGGCCATGGGGGGAAACCTTAGGATGTGTACAAATCCCCCCAACAAAGAAATCAAGGTTAAACCATGTTTAAGTAGGTTAATTCTACTAAAACATTTAACCGTGCAGTTTTGAACCAAAACTGACCGGTTTGACGAAGTGACTTGATCTCTTTACTTCCTTTGGGTATGATTGGAATTCAATGCTTGAACCTGAAAGTAAACATCTTGGGGATTCCAAAAAGGTAAAAATCCAAGGCTTAAACCAAATGTAGCTTAAGAAATGAGATGAACAAAATCGGGTACATTCTGGTCCTGCTGGGCAGTTTGGACACCTTGGGTTTATTTGCTAATTTGAATGGGTAAATGAAGCCCAAATGGGATGAAACTTGATTTGGTGCAAAGCTGACTTCCTGAATTTCAATCCCTATGAAAAATATTAGACTTAAACCTCAAGGAGGCTTAAGTAATTAAGCACTCAAAAACAGGTTTGTTGCTGACTGAAACCCGTGACCCGCTGTTTTATTAATTAAACAAAATAAGGATGATTTATTCATCCTTTGGCCACCAAAATAAGATTACCTTTACTGATTTGACGTTCCAAATTAAGGGGCATGGAGGGATCTCCATCAAACTTTTTCACCCCCAAAAGCAGTTTTCCAAAAAGGTAAAGTCTGTAACTTTTGCAAGTTAGCTATTTGGGTTTTTAATATAAAAGACTAAAATGTCATTGATTAAATAGCATAAGTAAAATTCATACATTCTCTTGTCCCGTCTCTTCTAAGTTTTAGCTTGCATCTTCAAATTCAAATTAGATAATGATACACAGTAACTCATACCTTCATAAAAATATAAAATCATTAATTCTCGCTATTTTTATATAGTAATATTAAATGCAATGCAAATTTGAATTCTTAATTTATCCCCTTCACCCCAAAAAAAAAAAAAAATATCGAAAGAAAGTTAAACTAATAATAAACAGAAATTTATCTAAGTGAACAACAAAACAAGGTTGTGTTAGGGGCCCTTAGACATCACTTGACTTTTAATTTAGATTGAAAAGAAAATTAGATTAAAAAAACAATTCATTTATAAATCAATGAGAAGATTTAATTCTTATTTGGTAGAATTAGTAATAAAACGAGATTATATGAGTGAAGGTAATTTATACATATTGCGTAAATTTAATTCGTATAGAAAAGCAAATAAGTGATCAACTAATTAAAAAAATTATTTAGTAGTAAATGAAAGATATGGGCATGATTGGAATTTTGTGAAGTACATTCTGTAGAAATAACTAATTTTACCAAGCACTTTTTCTAAAGACATTTGATTCAAACAGCTAATGCAAACAGTTGATTGAAACATTTAACAGGCTAACAGCCAATGCAAAGTGCTAGCAGCTGTTTGCCAAACAGGGCCTATGTCTTTATTGGAACAGTGTACAATCCTTTAATTACAACCAACCTTCCATCCAAAAATTAGGGTTTCTAAATTTGGGTTTTTTAATTTCGTCTATGCTCGAAGCAATTGCATGCAATCAAATAAGGGGTTCTACCCCAAATTGAATAATATAGCAAATGTAAGTGTCAATCTAAAGGTATTTGTCTTTTTCCATGATGCGCGTTCTCTTTTCTCTCTCCCATGATCTTTTTTTCATAAAGCGCGAATTTAGGTCGTTTTTGAGCCTCTGTTTGAAGCGCAAAAAAGTGCGGGCTTTTTTGGGCTTAAAGAATGAGAGAACGGAAAAGGTTAAAGCCACTCATAATAGATTTCCAGCAATCCACTCCATGGATGTAAGAGTTCTTACTCCACCAGCCAGAATTATCGACCCTATATATTGTGGCAATCACCTTTTTCCACATAGCATCCTCTTTATTTGCAAATCTCTGAAGTCATTTAGTCTTGAGGGCTTCATTCATATCGTGGAGGCGTCTAATGCTACGACATGTGAGGTCATTTCATGGCCTTAAAATATCTTCAACGCATTGGTACATTTGTTTTTCACTGTGTGGTCATATCTAACGGGCTGAATCGTGACGAAACGACCGCATTGGAGAGGTTTTGGAGTTGGGCGTACCGTGTTATCATTCCACGATAGGCGCGATATGGAACGCAATTGCCGTATTAGAGCGATTTTGTTCTATCGCGATCAAAACCGAAATTGCGATCGAAACTGCATTTTGAATCCTTGGTAATGGCTTCACTATGGTTGATAAAGATCGCTGTGTTTACACCAAAAGCTCTAAGGGCAAATTTGTGGGTAAGTCATTATTTAAGACTAGCTACCATCCAATTTTGAGATGATTAACCTGGACATAATAGCATATGCTATTGAAATGAAGTTTTCCAGAGAATATTCGAGGTGGTTATTCTATTTCCTAAAGAGAATTACATCAGAAGGTCCTTGAATTGCTTAGTACCAACCTGCGTTTAAAAAAGTGCGCCCCCAACTCACAAAGGCCCGAAGTTCGACCTGTTGCTCATTGCAAGGGGTCATACCCAACTCATTCTTTAAGCCCACAGAAGGCCGCACTTTTTTGTGCCTCAGATTGACGCTCAAAGCAGCCCAAGCTCGCGTTTATGGAAAAAGGTCATAGGAAAGAGAGAAAAGGGAGCACGCACAATTGAAAAACTCAAATACCTTTGGATTGACACTTACCTAGGTTGGGAAACAAGTTATAGTTTAAGGTTTGGGGTTAACTTGTTCTCCAAGTTTTCCTAGGGCTATATAAGCTTTTTAGGTGGTGTTTTACAAACATCAATGAAATGAGAAAGTTCCTAGCAGATTGTTGCTTCTCTTAGCCATGTTGGCTCATGGTTCTTTGTGAGGAAATCTCCCATGAACCCTGGGTGGATCTTATAGGTTTTTGTTTTGTTGATTCCTAAGAATCTATCCTTTTTTTACTGTTTTCTTCTATTTCTCGTCCAATTCCCCAAAATTTCCTATTTTGAAACCCTAAATTCTCGAATTTCGCCCACTCAAGATCCTAACCTCCATCACCAAACTGATCTTAAACATATAAATGGACCTGCTTGAAGGATAAAGTTTTGGACATAGAAGGTGTTTCATTGAACCTAAGGATATAAATATCGTATAACTTTTGAGCTCACACGTGTTGTGACAATTCCTTTATTTATTTATTTATTTATTTATTTTTGGTGGTCTTGGATTAGCAATTCAAAAACTTGTATTAGATAGACACCAGGGGCATGCCTAGCATGTGCAAAGGGGCAATTACAAGAGTGATAATGCCTTCAAGCTATCTTGCATAATATTGTAGACGTTATCTAAAGAACCTCGGGTCTCTTCCATTGTTGGTTGCATAGCTCCAACCATATAAGATTCTCAAAAAGGGAGCTTGAAATCTTGATAGGACAAGGGTCTGCTCCAAAAAATTTGACGATTCCTTTCTTTCCGAGTGCACCCCCATAGCCAAATGAATCATCTTCCAAACACTAGAAACCCAACTCTTCTTAGTGGCTCTTCTCTATCCTTGATAGATCATGGACTTTTTATGTTAAGGTCCCTGTGTGAATGAAGACAAACATTGGGTGGAAATGTGGAATTTCTTGACTAGGATTATCTACTCTCCTAGTTGTCCAGAAACACAGATTTGCATGATAATGATATTTTGCATGAAACAGATCCAAATCCTTCTGTGGTCCTGGATTCAAGCGCTAGATTACACATGATTTCTATAACAGCAGATATGCCGGCGTCATGGGAGATGCACAAGGCTCTAAAGGACGATGTGCAATGCTAAGGTGCACGAATACCGGATATGAGGTGCACTTTTATGCAAATGTTTCTAAGTCATGCACAACACCTCTTCTGTAGAAACAAGTTAGACAAGTACATAAAAAAAGAGGATAGACATTATGATATTAAATATATATACTGCAAATACAAATACTGCAAATACATAAAAAGAGATTAAACATTATAACTACTAAATATAATTATTGTGAATAGCCTTGAGATATACTGCTTCATCGTCGTGTTTCCCTGAAACACTCAGCCAAGCTACAAGTGTAGTCCTAGAAATATTGGGAATCAATTTGGCACTAACTCACATTCGCAACGCCAATTGATAGACATGTAAACAACTAGGGGAAAAACAAATAGGGGTGACGATCGTGTTCTTGATAGCTGACGTTGCTGCTTTCACAGAAAAGAATCAAGAAACGGTGTAAAGATGGGCTATCGGAGTGCCCATCTGGCACACAACGAATGAAAAACAAAATTAAGGGGCCATTCTGCATCGCATAGGCCGCATCTCACATTATACTTCCCAAGGCCAAAAAGGGGGAAAGGCAAAGATTCAGCTAAGAAATTCAGATTTTCTTTTTGAGAAAGGCCAACACACGAGGCGTTTTTGGGATGGGGGAGGGGGCTCAACTTTAGACAAGGACGGAAGGTCGCAAATAAATAAGCAGAGGTAGGAGAAGGGCATGGAATTGATGATGAGGAGCAGAGGAGAAGAAATGAAAGAACATAAAAGACGGGACGAAGAAAATGAAGAACTAGGAAATAAATAATAAAACACAGAACACAAAGGACCTATGTACAGTGTCTGCTACCATCAACCTCTGGACTCGGGTAATTTTTATTGACATGGGCCTGAAGCCATACAATGGTACTGGTCTAACCAACATACGATAACCTTTGGCTTTTAGTCCCACGGGCATCCTCTACCTTTCAATGTTATCCATAATATAAAATCCAAAAAACAAAAAGCCTGTTTACCACCATTTCGCCTTTCTTTCCAGCATTTTTGCCAATACACTAGGTTTTGTTTCATTGAAGAGCTATGAAGGTTTGACCTTGTTTATACCTAGAAATAGAATTGGGCAACAAGCAGGCTTTCATCCGCGAGGCGCAGAAGGCACAGGCATTGAAGCACACTCTTCACCACTCCTCAAGAATTTGCTTCCTTATTTTGTATTTGCTATTTGTTTGGGTTTGTTTAGAACCTATCATGTGTGTTTCCGGTGTCCAGTTGCCCAAGTATTTTGTCCTGTGGAGGATGTGGAAAATTTGAATGGAAAGTTCAATTGAATTACTTTTGTCTCTCTTTATCTTTTGCTTAAACGAGCCAAATGCCATTGTTTTGATTATCTCGAATCTCCCTGTGCTCTTGAAATCATAAAGCAATTGCTGAATCTCTTGAGGGGAGATATACTTTGAGTGTTCAAAGAGGAGACTCTCTTTTCCTTAATGGTTCTGTATTGGAAATTAATGCCTTTCTAGCTTCATGTTTGTTCTTGAGCTTGTTTGTCTTAGAATGTTCACATGACTGAATAATCTAGGTTCGAAAATTCATGAAATCTTCTTAGAAACAGTCACTGGATCAGTCTAATTCTTGTTGCTTATCTCAGGTGTTTGGCTGATGAATCTTCGGCTCTGTTGCTTTATTCTTTGTTGAATGGCAATGCTGGTTTTCTGGAGTATGTATTAGTGAGAACTGATCTTGACACTGTGGTATGTTACTCTCTGAAAGATCTTCCTGATCTATTTCTCAAACTCTATCATCTCTTTGGTGTAGTTCCTTGTTAGTTTTTATTCATGGTCTAATATTTTGGGTGTGGAGCTTTTGATGTTGTGGCTTTTAAAATCTATCGAAAAATATTCGCCAATGTCATTCAAAACACTCTGAAACGCAATTGCTCATGTTCACATGTAAAATTGTTGGTCGATTGTGGTCTGTTAGAACACTGCATCTATTATATTCTAATTCTTTGCTCATTTTGTTATGAATTAACAGTTAATGCCGATAATGGAAACATTGTACAACGCTTCAAAGAGGACATCAAATCAGATCTATATGTTGTTGATCATCCTTCTTATACTAAGTCAGGATTCTACTTTCAACTCGAGTATTCACAAGCTGGTAAGATCCCTGCTGTCAGTTTTTACTCAATCTTCAAGTACATTGGCTAGATGCGTTTCTGGCTTTTATATGTGTGCACCAACGCATCAGTTTGGTTTACCCATTCACTCTCTGTTAAGAACAATATCTGGTTATGATGGAACAGTTGCTACCAAGTGTGCCTTGGTATCAGGAACGTCGGCTTCATCAAATATCTCTTGGGTCTTTGATGGTCATAATCCTTACAAGGACACTGAAGTCCAACTTATCTAGGCTGCAGGTACATATCGATTAAGTCCAATAGTAGCTTATGTGTCATGTAGAAATCAGCAGCATGCTGGAATTTTACTGTTGGATGGTGCATGTTTTACCAGAGATGTTGATTTTGTAACGCATTCTCGCTAGGAAGGACATGATGTAAGCATGTGTATGTCATTGTTGGTGAATCATTCATGATAATAGGACATGTTTGCTGTCTTGTAAATTGTTCGCTGCCCACATCAACCTCTAATATGGACCTAAGGGGGCCTTTGGTTGGCGGGCAAAGGAATGGAATTTGGTATGCTGTTAAGTCCCTTTTTTTGTGGATCTCTTGCAATCAGGCTCTCTATATGTAGGGATGCCTGTATAGGTAAGGTGGCCTAAATCTTGATCTCCCTCGACTCTGCGAAAGCGGGACCCACACTGGGAGGTGGTGGTGTTGTATGTTACTTCTTTGTTGTCAATGTTTCATTGGAGACATTCTAGAATGGACTTGGTGCCTAGAATTATCAAATTTCTTCGAATAAGGGAATTGATACTTTCCATCTCTCATATAAATTCTATATGTATAATTATTTATTAAATAAAAATTGGAAATTTAACCTAAAAATAAGCCTAAGGCTGAAATTTAGTCCGATCACCTCATAGCTTTACCGCCCCCGGCTTGATACACTTCTTAGACGCATAGATTTGCACACTTGTGCATATGTATAGGGGCGACTCA
This sequence comes from Stenocereus thurberi, assembly GCA_002740465.1. Classification (NCBI taxonomy): domain Eukaryota; kingdom Viridiplantae; phylum Streptophyta; class Magnoliopsida; order Caryophyllales; family Cactaceae; genus Stenocereus; species Stenocereus thurberi. Next base: position 15,628 of record NCQT01073726.1, read on the forward strand.
AAGTGAGATGAGTGGTCTTGGAGTGATAGGATCATAGAAAGAAGCAATTGGTCCCTTTTTGTGTGTGAATCAAGGGCTGAGATTGACAATCGGTGAATAATCCACGATGCGCCATTCATTAAGCACTCCATCACAATAGTCACTAGCTCTCTCCCTATCCTCCCGCTCTCTATTTACACAATCCATTGTCACCCAAGCGCTGACCCATCCTGCCACTTAGGAATGGGACGGGTTAGATTCGAATCGGATGTCTAGACATTCAATTCTGATCCAATTAATAATCAGATTTGAAAATTCGATCAAAATCCACCTGCATCGGATTAGATGTTAAATCCAATTCGGAACAGATTAAATTCAAATATAATAAGATATAATCTGACTATACATTTACAATCAATATTTTTGCATAATTTTCTGTTTCCAATCTTGTTTTTCCTTACTTATAAATACAATGATAAATACCTTTTCAATGTTAGACTCCTTTTCATATAAGACATTTGAATATGTTAAAGTTAAAAGTTGTTGAGAGAACTGAATGCGAAGCTGCTCAAAAGGGAAAGGTATAGATAGTAGTATCAAAGGGAAGAAAATACAACTTTGGCTTACAAAAAGGAGAGATCAGGAGGGATATTGGAAACGAAGAGCGCACTAGTTAACAAAGGAAATTATTTCGTATACAAAGTGCGGACCTTATGGATATTTTTTTATAGTTAGCATGTTAAGATTTATCTAAATTAAAAAAAGGTGAAATTGTTAAAACAAGATATCTGATTAGATTGTAATCGGATAAGATGGATTGTCCTCTAAATCCAATTGGTTCGGAGTCAGATTCAAATTAGATTAATTTTTTTATGGATTTCAATTGGATAATTTTGGCTCAAATCGAATCATCAAATTCAGACAACAGTCCTGTTCTTTTCGTTGGGAAATTGCAGGTGTGGAATGGTGGGAGTGGGAGAGGGGGGAAGGAATGTGTGGGAGTGGTATTTTTTTTAAAATGTGGGAGGAGGAGGGAAGGAGTGAGTGGGAAGAAGTGAGAAGGAGTTGAATGAAGTAGAAGAGTTGATTTAAGTTACATATTTTGTTTTTTAATATAGTCTTTTATTTGTGATAATAATTACTGATGATAAAAATTTTTTAGACTGAAAAAAATATTTTTTTGTGTTGACTTGGATACGAAATATTGTTTTGTGGCCGTTGTTAGCCCAAAAAAATTGTAATTTTCGTTATTTATAAAACAAATTTGGATGTATTTTTTTCCCATATATTAACCAAATACGAACAATGAAAAAATACACATATGTTCAGGCTTGTTCTTTTCCTTGGCAAATCTAAATTTATCAACCTCAATCAACATCAACTCACTTTATGAACTTCAATTAAAAAAATACCAACTATGACCAACTTCGACCAACTTCAACTCACTTCGATCAATTTCAATCCACTTCAACCTACTGTCCACTATTTTAACTAACTGCGATCAATTTCAATCCATTTCAATTAACTTTCCTGTAATGCCCCCAACCTGAGGAGGGGTCATACCGCCAGGACTTCTTGGAGGGAAATCCTTAAGCCTCTTGAAGATCGAGGGTTTGGATTAGCATTTTGATATGCGTTCTAAAACGAAATTGCAAGAATTTCGCTTGTTTTGGCGACGTTTTAGGGGCTTAGCTCAGCTAAGGGTACCTGAAAACTGGTAATAAGACAATACATGTACTAAGATAACCAAATCCATCGCCTCGGGCCACCCGCCTGGGATTACCGACAGTCAACCAACCAACACAAGGGTTAAAGTATTACATATACAGGTACAGAGCTGACTACATGCTTTCACATACAACAATAAACTTAAATATTTACAACATGGTAGGCATCGAACACTTGCAAAGCTGGCAAAGGACGTTTGATGGGTCGGCATCAAAATAACTTCAAAATATCTCTTATACCCGCTCAAACTGAACCTGGAAAAGAGAATAAGTAAAGGGATGAGCAACCACGCGCTCAGTGAGAATTCCCCTACTCCTTAAAAGCAAAACCATTTGCAGGTAATAGTACCAATAGTAGTCACATATCACGTGTTTATACATTATTATTATATTAGGCAATCATATCCCCCAAGGAAAGATTATCAGCCTTATACTTCACACTAGTCCTTCAATTCATCCCTAGGTCCTTAACGACCAATCTTCTTTTCTGGCAAACATTCAAGCACGTAAACAAGTAAGCACAAAGAGTGAGTATGAAACTTTCAAACATACTTTTGAAAACACAGTGACTCTCGATATATTCCAGGAATAGTTTATAATTCACGCCAACTTCTTTAAAGCTTATAATTCTTTATAAAAGTTCTCGAAACATCCAAACTGGTAAGAAAGACTTGGCAGGAAATATTCTTTCATAGAATATGTACATTGAAAAGCTTGAATGTACGATGCATTATTAGGAAGTAACCGTACTTCATTTGAAACTTCATTTGACTATACTTAGAGACACGTTCATAAAATATGTGCAGGATATGTATATTTGGAAGCTTTCTTTCTTTTCTTAAAAACACTTTACTTAGCCTCTTGAGGCTCATATTCTTTAAAAGAACTTCTTTCGTAATGGTCCTCTAATGACCCTTATAAGCTTTTCAAATCTTATTCAACCTGGCCTCGTAATGGCCCTTAGAAATCTTTCTTTTCTGAAATGCTTAAAATGACAAAATGTCAATTTCCTATTTATTAGGAACTTACTTAT
>NCQT01073743.1:2477-12507 GCA_002740465.1 Stenocereus thurberi
AAGACATCCTCACTGGAAAAAAAGCGATTGAAATTTGTCCAATACATGAAGCTGTGTAACGTTGTGCGAGATTTGAAAATATGAGGCCCTACGGTGAATGTCATTTGCAATATACTTGCACCTAATAACACATACAAAACATAAATTGACATATTGCACTGGACTAATGCCACTGTTAACGATAACTATAAGTACTAATTCTAACTATGTCAGGGTACATAGTCACTATACAAGTTAATAACAAAAGGACCCAGGTAGGTGGGGGTGGGTAAAGGCAGGTGAAATCATTTATGACTTCTACCTCTACATAAGGCCTTCATATGTCACATTGCAACACCCATACTGATGACACACACAATATATGCAATCATTCCTAACCATTGTCTCCACTTCAGTATGGTGAACCTTGATAGTTCTAATCAATCCCTACCAACCATTGGGTGGGTTCAAGGAGGTCACTTCTGTCCCCTTGACAACATCGCCCTCTAAACCTTCATGGACTTCCCTGTGCGGTTATGGGATGGTTTCAATCCATCTGAGCAGAAGAAGTTACGGAACCTTCAATGTTTGTTGCCCTCTGGTCGACTTGTCCCCAGACAAGTCTCCTTAGTCAGGGAGTTTGATCTAAGCTAGCCACAGGAGTGGAAAGAACAACTGTGGGTAGATGGACGTTGTTGCTTCTATTTGGAGCATATTTATGAAGAAGATGAAGTGCTCGAGGCCTATGACATGGACCCGACGCCAGCCCCAGCGTTCATTCCACAAATTCAAAGCCAAGTGACATCAGTTGTGAATACCATCCGTTACAGGGGCTGGACGGATGACACGTACTTGTTGGCCCTCCCACCCGGCCGACAAGCACCAAAGTTGAACATTAAGCTGACCACCCTTAATGAGTTAAACGGTGTCGTGTATGAAGTATCAAATGCGACAACTGCAAACCACCGGGGTTGCACATCACGCGTACCACCGGTGACATGTTAAGACGTACACACTTACGTGTGGAGCTACAGAGGGCTTGCGAGAGCTTCCTTCCGACCAAACCTATTCACTATGACATCAATTACGGGAGCATATGTGGTAGTACTTATAGACACTCGTGTTGGCAGTCGTAATGCACGAAGGCTCCTTGACGAGGTGCACCGCCTCAACTACTACTATAGGGAGCCCCTTGGTTTTGTTGGGGGGATCGCCATCCTCTGGGACAACTCCAAAGTGGAAGTGTGTGGTTTCACTAGTCATGATATGGACATGTCTTGTATTGTGAATGTACGTACCCCAATGAACCATCTCACACTTGGTTTGGAAGTATGTCCATTTAGTAAGATGTTCACATATGTGCATCATAAGTTGACAACCTTAGGGCTTAGTGTAAGTACCCCACATATGCGGATGTGGAAATCGTCTCCAGCGCATGCCTGGAGAGTAGTACATGTCCACTATGATGAAGTGAACGACAGTCTTCGTTATCGTATGTACGTGCTTGTCACTATGTTGGATAGGGTAATTAAAGAACTTTCGCAAGTCCGCGTTGCATTAGGACGTAACGTCAGTCCATGACAAACACCAGTAGAGGGCTACCTTTTTTCCAATGTATGTAACAACTTATGCAACAGATAATGTAATATTTATTGTGTATGGATTGAATTTGCTGCGTTCCCGACCCGTCGATAACCGAGCAAGTTAGGGGACTATCCCGGGATATTTACATTACAAATTCCCAAAGTATCCCCAGCTGCAAAGTTGAAACGCATTTCTTTCCGTCACACACAACAGACGTAAAGGGCATACTCACAAAATATGTATCCTAGGTTATGTGCCTCGTAAATGTGGGATATGGGTGGTGGTCGTTTAATGAGACGTGTGCATGGGGTCAAATCACAGTCACCGATGTTGTTTAAAGCATCAAAGGGGGGAGGTAGGAAATAAGTTATGATATGGTTGTGGAAATTACACTATATCATATTGGGTGTTAACATAACACATGACGCCAAGGGAGTTCCACATGAAACATCACTATTACAACCAACCACCATAAATGAAAGGGAGGGTTTGGATTAAGTTAGTACACTATCTCACTGGCAAGTGCAATTCAGTAGCCATAGAGTGAATGCAATCCAACCACATCAATTGAATGCCATGTACTACTTTGTTGGTGGAGGGTATAATGTAGGGGGTAGGCATTATTATATAAAGGTGGAATGGCAACTAGTCCTGAAGGACTACACTAAATTGGGGGGTTGAGGTACAAGGCATATATCATCTGCCACTGTGTTCTCCTAACCAGTCAACCTGGGTTCCACGAGTGACAGCTCAGAGTTAGATTTCACATGCGATTGTTGTGCAATGGAGATGTACACATGCAAATGTGGATTGGATGCAGACATATTTGAAGGTGACGGTCAATATCGACGATGGTATGCCCAGTGTCCGAAAAAGGGCAAGTCCTGATCCACATTTACCATATAACTGTAGTTCATTCGTACTTGTCTAACTCTGTCCACCCTAACATACCCACTTTGTGGCTGTTGTTTAATGACTGTGGTTGGGTGCAGGACGAAGTCGCCTGTGACTACTTCCCGAAACGGGCGAAAGAGGTGATAGATGACCTTGTACGTGAGCATGCACTGGAGAGGGACTGGGTTCTAGATGATCGCAATGCCCAGCTTTGGAGTCAGGAAGAGCATATGCGCACGGACGCTGAACGCCCGGCAGAAGTGGACACGCTGCGTAAGTTAGTCGGAGTTGCTGTGGTAGTAATTGCAATCCTGCTTGCGTTCTGCATGCGTTGGATGTAGGTGTGAAGGGATCATAGGCGTTGAATGATCCTTTCCCTTTTTTGGAGATGGCCTTCGCATCTGCAGACTAGGGTTATATATTTGGGCTGAAGTCGTCACATGGGGGTTGTTTTATTTTTTTACAATCGCGACTTGCCAAACCATGTATACGGAAAAGATGCAGTTCTTTTTTTTGTCAATTTAAGGTGTGCCATCCCGGTTGTTTTTTGGGAGCGCAACGTGACCACCATGTCACATGTATAATATTTTGGGGTTGTTTTATCAAATATAATTGTTACATCTGGTACGTGGTATGTACCAAATGTGTATTGTATGTAACGTGCACATAGGCAAACTTGCAAGCTTGTCCTCAAAGTTATGAAATGTGAATTGCAATTATGTTGACTACTTCCATCGCACCCTTAATTGAGTCACACCTGAGGTTGCACATAAATGGGGTGTGCTTAACCAACAAAAAAAAAACAAGTGAAATTTGGTGGAAATTGACCAACCCATTTTTGTTGACCAGACTTTGTCAATGTTAGGTGTACTGGAATATGACTGAAGTGGTGTTTGGCCGAGCCACGTTTTTGGGAGGTCCCCCACTTCATAATTGGAGAGTTGAAATGTGATGTCAACAAAAAAAGAGGGGCCCACCACTAATCATGATGTGGGATTAGCAGGATACCTACTCTCGTTTTGGAGGGAAAATGTCCCGCCCAAAACAATCTCCCATCATGAACTGACTCACTCTGGGTCAATCATATTTAATGGCCACTAACTTCCAAACCCAATTAAATGCAACAAAAATGCCCCCAATACTTAAGCATTCCACACAGACATTGGTACACACAACCCACACCAACCGTAATTTAAAACCCAACCAACCTAGTCAGACATACTCATGTCAACGTGTTAGAGCTTTATTTTCATATTTATTCTATCCTTATTTAGTTGGATATTTTTATTATTTGTAGCATATAGTTGCATATTTGGTTGTATTTGCATATGTAGGAAAAAATAATGATAAAAATGAAAACATGGGTTATTGGACCTAATTTAAATTGTAATTATAATTATGGGCTAAAATATTAATATTGGGTCAATTTTTAATTTGATATTAATGTGCTACTTACTATATTTTTCTTCCTTATTTTTCAAGGTAAATGGATAAAGGGAAGAATTATTAAGAATGCCTCATTCCAAGGCAATGAATAACTCGGGCAAGTTGGGGAAAAAAAGATGAAGTAATGCTGAAAATGAAGATTGGGCCAAGAAGATTTCAGCCCAAGCCCTTTTATCATTAACCAAAAAAAGAAAACAAAACTTCTCCACGCCACACCCATCACCAATATCTCTCATCTCCGTCTTCATCGCACTGCCACACAATCTCATGACTCACCTACATTTCCTCCTCTTCTCCCTTACCACCACAACAACCTTCATCACCCCATTACAAACCGATTATAAAAGCTCTAGAATCACCATTTCACGATATACAACTTCCATCATCATCATCATCATATATATCATCTCAACCATCATTAGAACCCATCGAGACCATCAGCAGAATCATCCTCATCATAATCATCGTCACAACCTCCAGCTGCTTCTCCTCATATTCATCTTCACCAGTTCACAGCAAAAGCACCATCATTAGATATCACCATCTTCATCATAATCTTCATTTTGGTGTTGGTCTGTTTCGTTCGTTTCACTCTGTACTTCTTTTTTTTTTCATTTTGGTGTTATTTATTAAAGACATCTATTTTAGTATTACTATGTTAGGTTAGTTTAGTATTTTGCCTGACCTAATATTATAGTTTACCATGTGAAGTTATTCTTTTTGAGATAAATTTTGTGTGCTTAAATTTTATATTATGTTTATGTGAATAATCTAACTTGATTTGGAATAATTGTTTAATGTTGAATGTTGAATTATTTTTGTTTGGCCACCTAAATAATTCCAATATTTAAATAGTGTTAACTAGTAATAACTTTTCACTATTAAGGTTAAAAGAGTCAACTTAGGTATAAATTGCATGAATCTGCTGTAGATGATTTAATGGTTTAGGTTAGATGAAGTTTTCCTAAAACCTAATGTTTTGAGTCTTTAATTTGTTATGCTATAGAGTAATAAGTTAAATGACTTAAAAGAATTCATCCTTAAACATTATAGGGTGTATTAAATAGTAATAGAAAATAGGAGTTATAGACGTTCTTAACCTACAATTTAATTATTCAGTAAATATAATATGTGTATCAGTGATTAAATAACGGAACATGGTAAAATATATATTACGGTTAAGCAATTTTCACATTGAGTGATATTTGTTTTCTTTTATTCTATATAAATTTTATTTTATGATTTTAGTGCTCAATAATTTGATTATATTGATTAGTTAGATATTTGAATATTTTATCCAATTACCCCCCGGATTAGTTTTTTTTTTGGGTGATTGTTTAAGTCATAGAGTTAAATCTTAGTAGTCTTTAGTTTAGGATTTTTTTATTTTTTCTATTTATTTTATTTTCAACAGATTTTTGTGTGTTATTTTTATTGTTTTACTTAGTTAAAAATTTATTTTTAATTCAATCTTTTTACTGGTGCTTAATTACAATTTTAGGGAGTCATATAAATTTTATAGAATTTGTTGAATCTGTTTTGAGTTTGTTGTGATTTCTCTTCTGTTTTCAGCTAAAGATTGTTTGCAGGTGAAATATTTGGTCAAAAATTTGACAAATTTTAGAAGCTAAGTTGATATATTTTTACACATTCTACGTTAAATTTTCAGAATTTAATTCATATGTTAGGTGTGTTAATTAATTCAATTTTTAAATCAGTAGTTTGTAGCTTTGTGTCTTTTGAATTTGAGTTCATTGCTTTGTAACGTAAAATCTATTTCCTCGTGGAATCAACCCTACTTGCTCTATCTATAGTCCTTAACATATAATTAAAAGGGTATTTAGGCTATTTAATTTGTAGACACTGTGACGGGCCTTATAAATTTTGGCGCCGTTGCCAGGGAAATTATTTTTGTTACTAAGTCTTGAATTTATTGTCATAATTTATTGTCACAATTTATTTTTATTATTGTTTACTTTTGTTTTGAATTTTTTTTAAAGAAAGTAATCATTTCAATTGATTCTTTGTACTTATTTAATTATTTCCTTTCAGGTTTATGAATGTTGACAAGAGAATAGAACGTATCAGCTTTTACGTTGAATTCTTGAATAATGCCACCAGAGAACAGTTACTTGAGATTTTTTGTGAACGACGAAGAAGACGAAGATGAACCACTTATGGCGACAAGGACTTTGAAGGAGTTAGCTACGTTAGATGTCACGCAACAACCGCTTGGCAATGTTTTTCCTGAATTAGAGAACCGTTGAAGTTGAATTCAGGTTTTCTTAATCTATTACCTAAGTTTAATGGTTTGTCTGGTGAAGATTCTCATATGCATTTGAAAGAGTTTTTAGTTATTCGTTCTAGTATGAGACCTGATGGGGTTGATGAGAATTAGGTTAAGCTTCATGCTTTCCCTTTTTCCCTATATAACTTGGCCAAGGATTGGTTATATAACCTTCCTCTTGGATCTATTACTACTTAGAATCAATTGCAAAAATCTTTTCTTGAGAAATTTTTCTTTGCTAGTAGAATTGGTGCTATTAGAAAACAAATTTGTGGAATTAGGCAAAACTTGAATGAGTCATTGTATAAATACTAGGAAAGGTTTAAAAGACTTTGCAGTAGTTATCCCCAAGATCAGATTGATGACCAACTGTTAATTCAATACTTTTATAAAGGACTGTTGCCTAATAATAGGGGAATGATAGATGCTGCTAGTGGAAGAGTCTTAGTTGATAAAACACCTACCCAAGCTATGACGTTGATCTCTAATATGGCACAAAACTCACAACAGTTTAATACTAGATCTGACTTGGTAACCGGTAGGGCTAATGAGGTTGATAGTATTCAACACCAGTTAGGAGCTTTAACCTCTAAGTTAGATAAGTTGATGACCAGAGGACCTAGTGCTGAGGTAGTATGTGGAATATGCCTCACCCTACTAATGCTATGTATAACCATCAACTCAGGAAGTACAACCCTTACTCTAACACCTACAATGAGGGTTGGAGAGATCACCCTAATCTTAGGTACGGACCACCTAATCCACCTGGTTTTACTCGATCTCAACCTCCAGCTAACCAAACTGATAAGACCTTCCTTTTGTTAGAACAGTTAATGAAAAAGATTGACCAAGATAAGAAAGCCACAGAGGCTAGATTTAATTCAATGGAAACTGTCCTTAAGCAAATGAGTCAAACCTAATCCGCCTTAGAAACCTTAGTTAGTAACATGCAGTCTCAGAGTAGTAATAGATTGCCTGCCTAAGCCTTTGCAAATCCTTAGGATAATGTTAGTGCCATAACTTTAAGGAGTGAAAAGGAACTAGGAGAGCCCCATATGTCTAAGAAAGAGGTTGAGAGTGAGACAGAGTGACTGAGAAAACTAGGACTAAGGAACAAGATAAGGGTGAGGAAAAGAAGGGGGAAGAACCAAAGAGTAGGAAGCATCAAGAGATGACTCTAGAGGACTTTAACAAACTCCCCCACTATATTCCTAGACCACCCTTCCGACATAGATATACCTAATCTAAGCGTGATGTAGCTAATGATGAGATTTTAGAGACGTTTAGGAGGTAGAAATCAATATTCATCTTTTAGATTCTATAAAACAAGTGCCTAGATATGCTAAGTTTCTAAAAGAATTGTGCACCAATAAAAGAAAATTAAAAGGGAATGAAAAGATTAGTGTGGGGGAAAACATATCTACTATGCTTCAAAAGAAGTTACCTTCTAAGTGTAAAGACCCTGGCATATTTTCTATACCTTGTAAAATAGGTAATAGTAGCTTTGATAGATGTCTGCTTGACTTAGGAGCTTCTATCAATGTTATGCCTAGATCTATTTATGATTCTCTTAATCTTGGACCTTTAGAACAGACTAGCCTGGTGATTCAGTTAGCTAATAGGAGTAACGCTTACCCTGATGGTGTCTTAGAGGATGTTTTAGTCCAGTTTAATAAGCTTGTCTTCCCTGCTGATTTCTATATACTTGACATGGGAAGGGGAGAGAATGAACTACCCATTCTACTTGGCCGACCATTTTTGAAAACCTCAAGGACAAAGATTGATGTGCATAGTGGGCAGTTAACCATAAAATTTGATGGTGAAGTAATCAAGTTTAATATACTTGATGCAATACAATTTCCAACTGACGAACATAATGTGAATGCCTTGGATGTATATGAAAAATTATCCCAAGATGTTTTCAAATTAGATAATGATGATGTTTTGAATCTAGCTGGTACTGATAGTTTGTCTAGTTCTAATGTGACTGAGTGTGATTATGTTTTATGTGATGAACTGGTGGATGTTATTTATGACTTGAAGTCCTTACAAAGCATGCAACCCCCTTTTCAAATTGCTAGACAAAAGTTATGTGTTAACACCATGTCAACCCAAGATACTATAGTTAAGCCTGAATTGAAACCTTTGCCTGCTAATTTGAAATATGTATACTTAGGTGATGATGAAACTTTACCTGTGATTATCTCTATTCTTTAACTGAATTATAAGAGGAAAAATTGATTAGAGTTCTTAGAGATGACAAAAGTGCAATAGGATGGACTTTAGCTGATATTAAAAGACTGAGCCCAACATTATGTACACATAAAATTACCTTAGAATTTGATGTAACCCTTAAAAGAGATCCTCAATGCCGTCTCAATCCTCCTACAATGGAGGTGGTGCAAAAGGAAATCTTAAAGTGGTTGGAAACAGGGGTGATCTACCCCATTGCTAATTCTGAAGTCCCATACATGTAGTCCCTAAGAAAGGTGACACCACTGTAGTGAGAGCTTATACCCACATGAGTGCAGTCAGGTTGGAGGATGTGTATTGACTATAGGAAGTTAAACAAGACAACTAAGAAAGACCACTTTCCCTTACGTTTTATGGATCAAATGTTAGAAAGGGTAGCAGGTCATTCTTACTATAGCTTCCTAGATGGATATTCGGTTTACTTACAAGTACCCATAGCTCCAGAGGACCAGGATAAGACCACCTTCACTTGCCTTTTTGGTATTTATGCGTTTAAACACATGCCTTTTGGCCTTTGTAATGCACCTGCTACTTTTCAACGTTGTATGATGTCTATATTTTTTGATTACATCGATAAGATCATAAAAGTGTTTATGGATGATTTTACTATGCATGGTGACTCTTTTGACCAAAGTTTACATAATTTGACATTAGTTCTTAGGCATTGCATTGAACAAATCTAATTTTGAACTTTAAAAAATGTCATTTTATGGTTGATCATAGAGTGGTACTAGGGCATATCGTTTTAAAGAAAGGTTTAGAAGTTGATAAAGCTAAGGCAGAAGTAATTCAATCTTTGCCTTGCCCATCTAGTGTAAAAGATATTAGATCATTTTTGGGGCATGTAGGGTTTTATAGACGATTTATTAAGAATTTCTTAAAAATTGCTTCTCCATTATGTGCTTTGCTTGCTACAGATGTTGAGTTTATTTTTAATGATGACTACAAGCATGCTTTTGATGAATTAAAGAAGTGTTTGATTTTGCCTCCTATTGTTCAAGCACCTAATTATGTCCTTCCTTTTGAACTTTTATGTGATGCATCTAATAAGGCAGTAGGGGCTGCTTTGGGGCAAAAACAGGAGAGGAAATCTCATGTGATTTGTTATGTCAGTAAGACATTAGATGCTGCACAATGTAATTGTACTGTTACTGAGAAAAAATTGTATGCTATTATGTTTGCATTAGAAAAATTTAGATCTTATCTGCTGGGTACTAAGATCACAGTGTATTCTGATCATGTTGCTTTAAAATATTTAATGAAACACAAAGAGGCTAAACCTAGACTAATTAGATGGGCCTTACTCTTGCAAGAGTTTGATTTAGAAATTAAGGATAGGAAAGGCTTAGATGACTATGTAGCTGACCATCTGAGTAGAATTCCTTGGTATGTGGACATTGTTAATTATTTAGTTACCAAAACCTTTCCTACTAATATGCCTAAGCATGCTAAAGATAGAATTAAATCACAGGCTAGATTTTATGTGTGGGATGAACCATATTTGTGGCATTTTTGTAGCTACCAAGTGATTAGAAGATGTGTTGATGATTCTAAAATTTTATCTATTTTGGAGTTTTATCGCTCCCG